>CM053027.1:384168049-384440432 GCA_028564925.1 Lithobates sylvaticus | reverse complement strand
GCTCTTGTCAGTCAAACTCCTGTGAGGGAGTGGGGGACGTCACGCAACTAACCAACGCTGTGTTTGTCTATGGATGCACACAGCCCGGCTCGGGAGCATGCACACACGGGTGCCTCCGTAGTCCATACAATATACATTAACCAGTATTTCAAGTAGTGTGAAATAATCTTTACTAAAATGCAGCATTTTTTGTTTGCTATTGGCAAGAAAAAATGCTTGTGTGACTCACCCTCTTAAGGAGCATCATTGTGCCCAAGGACCTATTTCAGAAAAAAATGGACTTTTGCATTCTGGTACATTGTCTGCCACTTCTGTAATAGTACATCTGTATATGGAAGAACTTTATTTCATAATTAGCAAAGCATTCTGTTCAACAACAGACAGTGAAATACAGGTCAGAATTTGTCGGTGATGGTTTTGACCATTTTTGCAGAGTTCTATGATAAAAGTGGAATAGTTTATTCTCCAGTGTGTTTTCCCTAAAGGAAATTTCCTGGATTTCAATAGAAGAGTGGAGCCTAGACACACGCCCCAATCTATTCTCTAGCAATTGGAGGCTTCTTTTTATGATATCAAACACCAGGTGCGAGTGTTTCTTATCAGGGAGTAAGGCCTCTTTTACACGGGGCGGATCAGTGCTGATCCCCCGTGGATATCCGCTTGCTCAGCGGGGATCGTCGGAGCGATCTCCACTGAGCAGGAAGATGACAGGTCTGTCTCTGCACACTGCGCAGGGACGGACCTGTCAGAGCGTCGCTCTCCCCTATGGGAGATCGGGTGACGATGGACCATAGAGTCCGTCGTCATCCGATCCGCAGACGGATGGAAAAATAGCTTTTTCCTCCGTCACACTTTTTCGGATCGGAGCGGGTCGGAGCGGGCCGGATGTCAGTGGACATGTCACCGCTGACATCCGACTCTCCATAGAGGTCTATGGAGTGTCCGTTCAGGTCCGCCTAAAAAACTGACAGGTGGACCTGAACGGACCGTCCGTGTGAAAGGGGCCTTAATGTTTTTTTTTCTTCCACACAAAGCAGTGTGCGCTTTACTAATACAGTATTTGATTATCTATAGGAGAAAAGTTGGGTAGAGACCCCAGATTGACTAAAGCCGTGGACTTTTTACGTTGAAAATTCTGACGGACCTAGAAAGAGAACATGTTCTACGTTTTTCCGACGGAACCAATAGCTAGCGGGAAAACCGCTCGTCTGTACGCTGTTCCGACATACCAAAAACTACGCATGCTCTGAATCAAGTACGAAACGGAAGCTATTGGCTATTGCACTTCCTTTTTCTAGTCCTGTCGTACATGTTGTATGTCACCGCGTTCAAGACGGTCGGACTTTGGTGTGACCGTGTGTAGGCAAGACCGCTTGAGCGGAATTCCGTCGGAGAAACCTTCAGAGTTTATTCCGATGGCAAAACCACTCGTGTGTACGCGGCATAAGAAGAGTACTGATGGGCCCCCCCCCCCCCACACACACACACAAAATTTCCACATCATAATGGAGCTGTCAGCGGTGCAGCGAGTGTGAAACCAGTATTACCTCTGCTACCTCCTTGACTACACTATGTCAATAGATGTATCTGTGACACATACAGAACTCCTATAGTTTTAATTGAGTCCTAATAAATGTCAAAATAATGAACTATATCAAGCAGACCTTGTTTTTGCCAGATCATTCTAGCATGATACTAATTATGGTTTGTAGATGTTAATCTAGATGGAACAGATAAATCCTCATTTGCTTAGCAACAAAGCACAACACATAGGTACATATGAAAATCTGCTTAGTACAGGCTATATAACACAGTGTTACTGTACCCATGTCACAGTACATTGTCTTTGGAACTAAAATGTACTAATTTTGTGGACGCTAATACAAAGACGCACATTCAGCAGTAAAAAATAGGAAGTACCAATATCAATATACAAAAATAGGAAGTTTCAATATCAATATACAAAAATAGGAAAAAACTATTTTCACATCTTTAAACAGAAATCTACCCCAGATGTTTTTTTTTTTTTTTCGTTTTGGATAGGATGGGAAAGAGTTACAACATGCATAAGATTTAATTTGTTGTATATGTCCCTGTTAGAGAGTGTTTCCCCTCCTTCCTATTATAAAGTGTTCCTAGGTAATGTAAAAGCAATTGAAGTGATATATCCTAGTGGGGATACAGATAGCTAAGCCTTCATTGCTTTTTGCCCCAACCAGCACTAGTCATTTCCATGCCTGGACACACACAGTGGAAAAAACTTGACAGAGGACATAACATTTCCTGATCAGCACCCATCAATGCAGCCACGCCACTGCCCATCAGTGCCCATCAGTGCAGCCTCATCACTGCCCATTAATGCAGCCTCATCAGTTTCCATCAGCTCAGCCTCACCAGTGTAGCCTCACCAGTGCCCACCAATGCAGGCTCACCAGTGCCCATCAATGCAGCCTCTCCAGTGTCCATCAATGCAGCCTCGCCAGTGCCCATCAATGCAGCCTGATCAGTGCCCATAAATGCAGCCTCACCAGTGCCCTTCAGCGCAGCCTTATCAGTGCCCATCAATGCAGCCTCACCAGTGCCCATCAATGCAGCCTCATCAGTACCCATCAATCCAGCCTGATCAGTGCCCATCAGTTCAGCCTCACCAATGGCCATCAATGAAGCCTAACCAGTGCCCATCAATGCAGCCTCACCAGTGCCCAATCAATGTAGCCTCACCAGTGCCCATCAATGCAGCCTGATCAGTGCCCATCAGCTTAGCCTCACCAGTGTCCATCAATGCAGCCTCATCAGTGCCCATCAGTTCAGCCTCACTAGTGCCCATCAATGCAGCCTCACCAACTAGTGCCCATCAATGCAGCCTAACCAGTGCCCATCAATGCAGCCTGATCGGTGCCCTCAATGCAGCCTGATCTGTGCCCATCAGCTCAGCCTCACCTGTGCCCATCATCGCAGCATTGCCAGTGCATGGGGAGAGGAAAGCCATCAGTTTACACAGAGCCCTGCTACAAATGCTACTGTGGACACAATACCAACCTGCTTTTCCAGTGTTAACTTAATGACACCCCAAAATCCACATCACAAATGCAATGTGCTTGCCTTCACTGGATCTCATGGTGCAGTAGTACCATACGATCCAGTTGCTTTGCATTTTTTAAAGTAGTGCATGCACTAATTTTTTTGCTGTCCCACGCAATTTCAGCCCATTCAGATGAATGGGGTGAAATTGCATTGCACACAGATTGCATGTGAATTTCACAGCAACGCACAGCATGTTCCTGTGTGATTCATGGTGTGAAGCGGCCCTACACCCTCAGAATTTTTTAGTTTAACACATTAAGCACAACAAAAAATAACAATCCTAAGTAAACGATTTGTGATCTGTTAAAATTCTTATCCCAGCAGTTTACAGTTTCTAACTTTCCATGCTGCTGGCTCCTGCTTTCTTGAACTTCTGGTCTTCATAGGAAAGGGTTGGACAGTGCAGTCTTCAGTCAGTCTGGTAGCTTGGAGAAAGTAAGGAGGAACAGAGGAGTGCATTTGTATCCTAGGCTACAGGGCTGTGTATTTCTATTGATGCACACAGTGTAGGGATGTCCCTGCATGCAAGGGTGACACCATAGGATGCTTCAAGAAAACAGGAAAACTGGGGCACTACCTTGTGGCACTAACTTAAACAGGAACATAGACAAGGATCAACATATTAAAACAGTATTAAACTCAAAACCAAACATGTTATATATTGCAGCTTACCAAGACTTATATGCGGTGACTGCATTTGTTTTTCCCCCTCTATTTTCACCTGGTGATCTGCCCAGTAACACACCCTCCTGTATTAGCATGCCCCCACACTAGATAAAGGAGTGCAAAGGGCTACATTTGGACAGCAGCACTGTCAGTTTGGGGGGAGGGTGGGGAGTGGTAGATGTAATAGCAGATTTAAATACACTAACAAATTGAAGTCAAACACCAGCTCACACTGCAGTTACACAAGAAGTTACAGCAACTGTTCTGTTTTCTTTTGGGATAAGGCTCCGATCACACTGGTGGGATTTCTGTGTGACCTGATTCACACAGAATTGTATGACAATGGAAATCACATTGTTTTCAGTGGTGCCCGTTCACATCAATGCCACTCAGCACTGCACAATTTTGAAACGGTTCATGTACTACTTTGGTATGTATGGCTGGCTTTACTGGCCACATCAACATGTGAATATAAAAAAAAAAAAAATGAAAGCCTAAAAAAGAAAACAAAAACAGCCATCACATCGAAGAACTTGTAAGCTGCAATATCATAAATGATTACTTTGGGGTTTAATGCCGCTTTAAGCAGCTGCACACTCAGAAAGTGATTAAATCAGTTGCTGAAATTGCTGAGGTTTATTATAACTTTGATATCATTACACTGCACCAAGCTCATAGCACTGTAAATATGGCTTGATTTTAGTACAATAATAAACCTGTTCTTATATATATTCCTAAACATTTACAGTAAATATGTAGTCATACCTTGCTAAATGCTTGTATTATGCATGTCCTACCTGTGATGCAGGAGTTCTCTGTCCTTTACCAACCTTCTCTGCGTTGACTCTGCACTGTTTTGCGTAACTCTCCTTATATAAAAGCAGACAGGCATGGAAACTAGGGGAAAGACCTGCTACTCAGCAAGTACAAAAAAGGAAGCTGTGAACCACAGAAAGATTAGATAGAATCTCAGTTTCTACATGTCGTGGGACCAAAGGCTTGGCAGATCTACTAAAAAAGCACTGGATGCAACTCCTGCATTACTTAAAACACTGGTCATACTTTGCCTTCTCGATACTCTTTTTTTTTTATGGTCACTTAAAGAGGGACTGTACCTGAAATTTTTTTTTTAAAAGCCAGCAGCTACAAATACTGCAGCTGCTGACTTTTAATAAATGGACACTTACCTGTCACAGGTTCCAGCGATGTCGGCAGCAGAGGCCGATCAATCGGACGGCTCTCTGCTGCTGCCGGCGCCATTCTCGGTGAGGGAATCAGGAAGTGTCGCCTTTGCGGCTTCACTTCCCGGTTCCCTACTGCGCATGCGCGAGTCGCGCAGCGCAATGAGAATCGTCAGCGCTGTCTACCGGTACATGTGTGTGTGTCCCGGCAAACAGCGCGCCGGGACAGGAAGTGGCGTAAACTCTGTGGGAGTTTATGCCCGGAAGTGGGTGCAGATACCTGTCTTAGACCGGTTCTGCACCCCCCTCCCCCCTGAAAGGTGCCAAATGTGACACCGGAGAGTGGGGAGGGGTCCGAAAAGTGGAAGTTCCACTTAAGGGTGGAATCCCGCTTTAAGCTCATGCTATCTACAGGTCCGCACACCTTATTAAAAGAGATGTATGGTTTTCAGGGGAAAAAAAAAAAATAATATATATATATATATATACTTACATAAGTGGATGCAGCATCAGTCCCATGCTGCATCTGTCCCCCACTCAGCTTCTAAGCCTGAGAACTGAGTGATCAAAGACCACTGATTGCTCAGTTCTCAGCCTTCAGTGAGCCAGTGACTGGTAGTCACCAGCTCTCTTCTTTGTCCCTCCAGCGCTCACTGGAGCGCTGGGCTGTGGAGGAGTGGGAGAGGCTGATAGCCTGCTGTTAGCTGAGAGCGGGTCACAGCAGGGCACAATGAATTGCACTCCTGTGACTTAAAGGAGAAGTATAGCCAAAAAAGCTTTGGCTATATTTCTCCTTTAAAGTGTATCTAGATCCAAAAACAAAAATGTAATATATTGCAGCTTACTAGTAATGGGTGTGATGGTTGCATTCATTTTCTATTTTTTCACCTGGAAACCTTGGGGATCTGGCTGGAATGGCATGTGAGTGTCTATGTCCCATAGAGCTCCCACTGATTATCCTACATCGATACGAGGTGAAAGTATCTTGGTATCCAAACTTTTTAGTCAAAGTTCAACATAAGCAGGAAAAATCGAATGGGGGAAAGTCAAGAAAAGGCTCCATTTACTTAATTTGTCTTAAGCCATGGTATATCCTGCCAAGCTGAGAGCCATTGCAAGGGGACAAGGTCACTTTTTTGAGGTTGCTGAGGCATCCTCTTGGCTTTACAATAATGAGTACAGTTATTGCCAACGAAATGTAGATGGCGAAGAGGACTGAAATATGTTCCATATTCTCTTCTCCCTGGTATCACCTTTGCTGCAGTACCTTACTTGAAACATACGCCACTCCTATCTGGGGGGATCATTTAATATGTTTATTCATGCGAGAAGTGTATTTTATGTGTTAACACTTATTTCTATAAGTGACAGAACTCTTATTTTTATCACACACAACTGAGAGGAACTGTTTTGCCCAGTTGGAAACCACTTGGAATTTCAACAGTTCCTGCGTGACAGTCATGGCATCGCCTTCCCTGTCCTGCACAGGGCTTGTTCTCAAAGTTGGCCTGATACCATGTTTAGGGTCCCCATGGTTTACAGCGCAGTTGTGCCTACTTGTTCATTATTTCTTCAGCAATTTTCTTCATCTTGCACTGCAGACCATTGAGTTGCCATGGACATGATGATATTCCCCCATTTTGGAGCCCCCTAAATATTAACACAGTTGAGATGGTTGAATTCTACAAAATTAACAACTTAGCACTTCTTTTCAGTCTTTCAGGTGTAGCCTAATATATTAATGAGCTGATTAATTGAAGCACACTACTGCTAATTTAATTTCTCTATAGGCAGCTCTCTGTGAATTCTATTCACTAGGGATGCACCTATATCAATAACAGTATAGGTGCCGATACAGAGTATTTTCATGAGTTCTCATACTGGTGAAAATACTCTGATACCCGAAACTGATGCTTTGCGGTGCGATTTGCGCCCATACAAAATGAATGGACTCAAATCGCACTGCAAATAATCACATGTAATTTTAATAGGAGTGCGGTCATTACGACAAGCCTGGGTTCACACAGGAGCAGTGGGGAAAGTACATGCAATTTGGACAGGAATCACATTGCATTCCTGCTCAAATCCTATGCAATACTTTGCAGTACAATATGAGCCCACTCAATTTGTATGGGCGCAAATCGTACTGCAAAGTATCGGTGCTCGGTATTGGTGAGTACTTGACCAAAAGTATCAGTACACATACTCGCTGCTGAAAAGAGTGTATCGGGGCAACCCTCCCTGTTATTGGGTCACCTGATCGCTGTGATAGCCTCTGATTGGCTATCCCAGAGATCAGTCATTGTGAAGCCCACCCCTGTGTTTCTCTCTCCCTGTGAATGGAGAGGAAAGATACATTCTCTCTCTCTCTCTCTCTCTCTCTCTCTCTCTCTCTCTCATTGCAGACAACAACAAACATACACATATGTGGTATTGCTGCGATTGTAGGGAGCATAACATTTTATTTTGGGTTGTTCTTTGGTAGTAGGTTATGGTAGTAATAAGAGCTAAATTTAAAAAAAAAATGTTTTTTTACTCTTTTGGGCCAGTTTTCCTTTGATAAAAAAACAAAAAAGAGGAGATATCCATTACCATTTACCACCAAATGAGAACCCAATTTGTCCTCAAAAAAAGGATATGATTCACCTGGATGCACAAAGTAGTTGTGGTGATATGTACGGCTATACTAACACATATCAAAATTGCAAAATTGTGCTTAGGCATTAACATTTGTTTTACCCTTAGGCAAGGGGTTAAAGTGGCTCTAAAGAATAAAGATTTTTTTACCTTAATGCATACCTTGTAGTAAGGCAAAAAATGTTTAGGCATTAGCATCCCCCCTCACCCCCCTTTTACTTATCTGAACCCTCATTCGTTCCAGCACTGTGCACGTCCGCTCTTCTCTGGCTTTGCTGGAGCACTAGAAGCCATTGGCTCCCAGTGCTGTCAATCAAAGTCAATGATGAAGGCCAAATCCCCTTGTCTGTGCCAATGCAGCTTTTCATGGGAGCACTGAACAGAAAGGAGGGGCCAGGAGTGCTGACAGGGGACCTGAGAAGAGGAGGTTCATGGCCGCTCTGTTCAACTCCATTGCACAGAGCAGGTAAGTATAGACATGTTTTGTTGTTTTTTTTTTTTTTTAACCTTACCTACAATCGCTTTAAGGGCTTGTTGGCCCACTTTTTATTTAAACAGAAAGAAAAGTCCAACAAAAACAGCTTCCTTTTCAGGGGGTGTCCACCATCAATGCAAAATTAACAGTATTTAGCCTCCTGGCTCTCTTTAACAGCCCCGTTGCTCAGGCCTCAATTATCGGCCCTCCTAACATCTAACACAACATCCCAGTGCTTGTGCACAAACGCTGTACCTCTGTCAGCTCTTTTTCCTGCAGCTCCCTGCTGCTCTGTTTCTCGGGTTTGGGCCTCTGTCTGTCCTATCCCAGACAGCACCGTGCAGACATGCAAAACTCTCTGGCTGCTGCCTTGCAACCAACACACAGACTTCCCGGGAGGGTGGAGCCCTAAACTATGGTCAGATCCTAGATTATGTAGTGCTGGCTCCTGAGGAGCACACACTATGTGTTTTTGAAAATTAATATTCCTGAAACCACAGTTGGGTTTTAGGGCTAATTCTGCCAAATTATGATTTCAGTACCAGTCTGGCTGGATTGCACTGAGTCCTGCTTGGCCGCAGGTGTCGCTGTCACCGCCGGCAAGTATGGGAACGCAGTTTAGTTGGGTGTATTGGATACCATTCTTTCTCTCAGAACCAGCCCAGTGGGAGTGTTTGTCCTGTGTGCCTTCTGGGAGGGGGTATTTAAGGTACTGAGATCACGTGTTTCGGGGTTCCGGTCCAGAAGATATCTTCTGTCTGCTTGGTCCTGGTCCTCCTGACCAGCCCTCATGGCCCTCCTGGCCTGGGGTGCGGAGCCATGCAATTCCAAGTCTCGGGGCTGGATAGCCCGAGGCGAAGCAACTGCAGGGACAGGCCTGAATGGATATTGGGGTCTAATTATCCAAAGGTGGTCCGGTGCTGGCTCATCAAAGGAGAGGCCCAGCAACTGGAGGAGCATCCAGAGGAGGATTCTTCAGGAGAGGGCCATGAAGGAGGCTGAGTTCAAGGACACTTTATGGATCTACACTCATACGGTATCGCCAGACCGGCTGAGAGATACTGGTACCATATGATAGCTCTCTAAATTTGTCTATGTCCCTCAGTTACGCTCAAGTCTGTGGCAGAGACTTTTTATAAAGTGTTCTACAACCAAGTCTGTGGCAGAGACTTTGCTTTAACTAACACCCTACCGGCTGCTAAGCCTAGTGAGAGGAGGTCTATCCGGAGGTGGGGAGAATCCCGCTGTGAAACAGTTATTCTCTGGATTCCTACAATAAGAGACTTCCTATTCTTGCAGTCCCAAAAGTACCTGAACTTTCCTCCTAACCCTCTACCCTACGTTAAGAGACTGTGTTATCTTCAAATAAATAACCGAAAAGGAAGATCAAGTGTCAGTCCCTTTGGGCCATCTACCATGGGAAACCCTAGACGGAGACGAGGTCAAGAAGGTAACGGTAAGCCCAATAAAACCAGCAGCTCCTTCGGGGGTCAGTGCTACAATTATAAAGGCTACTAACATCTGCACGCTTAGCCTTCTGGTTACCGGCAAGACACAAGGACACTGGGTTGCAGACTCTGTCACTTTCTCCTACATTTTTGCCATGGCAGGGTCTTGCACTGCCACACTTAGCAGCCAAGAGGGTGAGTGTGTCACACGAGCTGTTATACTTCATTGGCAACTAAAGCTGGTGGAGTAGGTAAGGACAGTAGCTCCTGGAGATTTGTGAGTGACGGCATTCTGGGATAAGACTTTGGAGATATAAAGTTGATATGGCTATGCCTCCAGCTGGAAATAGGATTTAGCATGTTTTTTACATTTTGTTTTTGGAATCCAAGCTAATGGGTTGATACAAAATGTAGCTGATGCCTGAGGAATGGTTTGAGGAAAAATTTAAAATAATATGCAGCATATTTAACATTATTTTATGTGGTTATAAGTTGTGCAGCTGTTGCTCTGCTTTTTCACTTCTGCTTCAGTCTGCTAGTCCCAATTATAGGGGACATTGACCTCAAGATTAGAACTGTTATGCTACAAAAATAATGCAAAGACTGCAACAAAGAATTCCCCTTTTTTCATTACAGGTTTAACCACTTGACCTCCCGGAAGGTTTACCCCCTTCATGACCAGGCCATTTTTTGCGATAGCACTGCTTTACTATAACTGACAATTGCAGTTTGATCACCTCTGCAGTTTTTTTTTATTTTTTGCGCTATAAACAAAAAAGAACGACAATTTAGAAAAAATACTTTCTGCTATAAAACACCTCCAAGAAAAAAAATTAAAAAAATCGAATTTCCTTATCAATTTAGGCCAATATGTATTCTGCTACATATTTTTGGTAAAAAAAAAAATCCCAATAAGCGTATTGATTGGTTTGCACAAAAAAGTTATAACTTCTAGAAACTATGGGATATATTTATTTATTTTTAATGATTTTTTTTTTTTACTAGTAATGGCGGCGATCAGCAACTTATAGCGGGACTGTGATATTGCAGCGGACAATTCAGACACGTAACTGACACTTTTGACACTTTTCGGAGGCCAGTGACACTAATACAGTGATCAGTGCTAAAAAAATATGCACTGTACTAATGACACTGGCTGGAAAGGGGTTAATATCAGGGGCGATCAAACGGTTACATTTGTGCATAGGTTGTGCTTGCTCAATGTGGGGGAGGTGCTTTGACTAAGGGAAGGCAAAGATCTGTGTTCCTGATTTGCAGAAACACAGGGTCAATGCCTTCCTTGCTGACAGAATGACAATCTGCTTTGTTTACATAGGCAGATTGTCATTCTGCCTGTGTAATCGGCGGGTGCCAGTGGACATTGAGTCCACGGTAACCGCAGCTGGGCTCCCGCTGTGTATAATCACATTGGGAGCGGGTCCCCCCGCGGGCCCTTTTGCGCTCCCAGACTGGAAGTGTCAGATCACGTACTAGATACGTTATCTGGCACAGAGTGGCTGCCCTGCCGCAGTATATGAGTGATGGGCGGTTGTTAAGTGGTTAAATAAAATCTCTAATCACAATAGATATATAACATTTACCGTATATACCGAGTTTTCAGCCCATTTTTTGTGCTGAAAGTGCCCCCCTCGGGTTATACTCGAGTCAAGCACAGTTTTCTGCAGCAGAAAAGGACATTTTCCGACCCGACTTTGGGGCCCCGTATCTCGGGGCCACTTGGTGCTAGGAACCCCAAATTTGGTATGCAAACCCAACACTACAACACTACAACATATCCAAAGATGGGGTTCCTAGCACTAAGTGGCCCAGAGATACGGGGCCACAAAGTCGGTTCAGAAAATGTCATTCTCTGCTGCAGAAAAGTGCTTGACATTTTCTGACCCGACTTTGGGGCCCTATATCTCGGGGACACTTGGTGCTAAGAACCCCAAATTTTGTATTAATCCCGTTGAATGAGCACCTCAACATATCCAAAGATAGGGTTCCTAGCACCAAGTGACCCCGAGATACAGGGCCCCAAAATCGGTCAACTGTGTCCATCTGCAGCAATGTCATTTCGGGACCCTTTGGGTCCAGAGACCCCAAATTTTGTCTGCAGCTAGGGGGCATTTATGAACCCTTAACTAGTTTGAAGTTTGGGGGACCTATGGCTGCAAATGGGCACAGTGAGGCATGCAAATGGTCACAGTGAGGCTGCAAATGGTCATTGTTGACCCTCTTTTCCACTTACTGTGGCTGCACATTTCTCATCCTAGGCTTATACTCGAGCCAATAAGTTTTCCCAGTTGTTTGTGGTAAAATTAGATGGGTCGGCTTATACTCAAGTATATACAGTATATCATCATAAGAAATTGAGAAATAAAACTGGCCTAATACAGGATATATAAATGTCACGGAAGGCTCTCCCTGGAATGCTAAGTAACACAATGTGGTTGATTAACTAAAAGCAAATAGACTGTGCGCAAGTACATTTGCTCTAGAGCTTAGTAAATGGTGTAAAGCTGCACTTTGCAAAGGATACCTAATCACATGCAAGGAAAATATAAAAAAAACTGCATATTTTCTAACACATGATTGGATGATGTAAGTCAGCATAGCTTCCCTTTGTTTACTAAGATCTGGAGCACTTGCAAAGTACACAGTCTATTTGTCTTTAGTAAATTAACCCCAATGTCCCTGAAACTGTAGTCAGGACAGGCTAGTGGAGCAAGAAGGGAATAAATATTGGCAAACAGGGCAGGAAACACACATGCAGGAAACAGAGACAGGGCAAGTGGCAAGCCAGCAGGTTCAGTTTTAACAAATGCTAGTGTGGCACCCTCTACCTTAGGTAGGTGCTAGAGTAAGATTTTTGTTTATAGTGCAGGTACATTTTAGCAGGCCTAGCCAAAAGTCTGGGGGGGGGGGGGGGTGACGTTGGGCCAGGGGCTCGGAGTTCTGAACAGAAGCAGGATAGGACAGTGGGGAATTCTGCTGGGCAAGTCTCCAGGAGGGATGCATCAGGTGTTGGTGAGTGACACACAGTCAGGAACGCTCGGGAGGCACGCCAAAGTGGATTGGGACTATACAATCTGAGATGGGTGTAGAGCCAGTAAGGACTGTGGTGTCATGGGCAGTGGAAGCGGGCGCTGCTTCTAATTTTGACTGTCTCATCATCCTGGACCACAAACCTTCCTCACGGTGCTATATGTTTCCTGCTGCACCATTGGCATGGTTTTATCTTCTTAGTCCTCTCCATAAAATTATCAGAAATTTGTACTTAAAGTAGAACTATAGGCAACACTTTATTTTTTCATTTTGGATAGAATAAGGGAGGGTTATAGCCCCTGTCAGTTTATTTGTTACCATCCCTGTCCCATTGCAGATATTTCTCTTCACTTCCTGCCCCATAGCCAAACAGGAAGTGAGAGGAAGTGAATGAAACCCATTCATAACAGTTGTGCTTACATTAGAATCATGTGATTGCATAGCAACTAGGTACCCGGAGCTGCAAGCTGCTGTGTCTAGTGGGGCCAGTGCGCATGTGCTGGGTCGATATACAGGTAAAGTGGTTGAGAATGCTTTCAGAAATGGAAGTGTTAGTAGTTTATTTAACAGAGAGTAAATTAAGTTTTGCCTTCAAAACAGCATCAGTTCTTCTAGGTACACTTGCACACAGTTCTTGAAGGAACTTGGCAGATAGGTTGTTCCAAACATCTTGGAGAACTAACCACAGCTCTTCTGTGGATGTGGGCTGCCTCAAATCCTTCTGTCTCTTCATGAAATCCCAGACAGACTCAGTGATGTTGAAATCAGGGCTCTGTAGAACCCAAACCATTACTTCCAGGACTCTTTGTTCCTCTTTACATTGAAGATAGTTCTTAAAGACATTGGCTGCATGTTTGGGGTCATTGTCCTACTGGAGAATAAGTTTGAGGTCAATCACACACTTCCCTGATGGTACGGCATGATGGATAAAGATCTCCCTGTATTTGTCAGCACTGAGGACACCATTGATCCTGGCCAAATCTCCAACTTCATTTGCATAATTGCAGCCCCAGACTTGCAAGGAACCTACCCCATGCTTAACTGTTGCCTGCAGACACTTATTATTGTGCTGCTCTCTTTCCCTTCACCAAAAACAAACTGCCTCCTGCTACAGTCAGATATTTCAAACTCAAAGCAAAGCACATTTTCTAGTTCTATTTTTGACTCCTATCTCAATCTTCTGTTATCTGCATGAGTCCCTTCTAACAGTCTATGCTAGCACCCGACAATCCCGGGAGACAGCCCCCTCCAGCACACAGCAGATGACTGACAACCTCAACTGTGCATGTTTCCCTATGGGACTGTGTAAAGGGGGTGTCCATTCCCTCCACTCAGGTCTTACACTCAGCTCTGTGCTTTATGTTGTGCAGTGTGTGACATCAGATCCCTGCTCCCTGACTTCTGGAGCTAAGAAATGCTGTGCAATTTATGTACTTTAAATGGCTGTAGAGCAGGGATCTCAAAGTACTGGCCCGTAGGCCATTTGCGGCCCTTGGACCGGTTAAAAATGGCCCTCAGGCAGGGCCAATCCAGGACGTCTTTTTTGCACTGCACCCAGGCACCACAGAGGGGGAGGCGCCGAAGAGCTTTACCTCTCCATCTCCTCTGTCCTCTCTGCTGCATGCTGCTGCAGCCCAGAGAGAGAACAGAGCGTAGGAAGGATCAGCTCATTGATCCACCCATCGCCCTGCCCACCTAGGCACTGAAGATCGACCAGAGCCCCGATCCAAAGTCCAGCTGCCACCTCAGGGCGGGAGATTGTGTTCTCTGGGTCCCATGTCACTAGGCCTGTGTGGAAGCCAGGAGAGGCAGATGATCCTGACTGCCAGGAGAGGTGAGTGAGCCATCACACTGAGGCAAAGTCCTTAGTGGGGTGACTGGGGTAGAAATTTGTGCAGTGTGGAGGGTATTTTATGGAGTGTGGGGAATAATTATGTAGTGTGGGGGGTATTTGTGTAGTGTGGGGGGTAATACTGGGGGTTAATAATGCGTTTGGCTGACACCAGTGCTGGGGGGTTAATAATGCATTTGCTGACACCAGTGCTGGGGGTTAATAATGCGTTGGCTGGCACCAGTGCTGGGTTAATAATGCATTTGCTGGCACCAATGCTGGGTTTAATAATGCGTTTGACACCAGTGCTGGGGGTTAATAATGCGTTTGCTGGCACCAGTGCTGGGTTAATAATGCGTTTGCTGGTACCAATGCTAGGTTTAATAATGCGTTTGACACCAGTGCTAGGGGTTAATAATACGTTTGCTGACACCAATGCTGGGTTATTAATGCGTCTGCTGACACCAGTGCTAAGGTTTAATACTACGTTTTCTGACACCAGTGCTGGGTTTAATAATGTGTCTGCTGACACCAGTGCTGGGTATAGCATAGTATATTATTGCTGGTATAGTTTATTGTTTTTGAAGTTTTGAAAGTTTGCATGCGGCCCCCATGGGATATGAAAACTTGTCATGTGGCCCTCAGGCAGTTTGAGACCCCTGCTGTAGAGGATAGAAGGGTTCATTTATACAAGTACAACTTATGTAGGAAGATTTTTTTCATCTCTATGTAAAACCTGAAGCCAGTCACTTCAGGTAGTATAAGTGTAGCACTACCCCTGCAGGAGCTACTTGGCAGATTGGGTTCCCTATTCTTTTGCCTCCATTCTGAGAATAAATAATAATAATAATAATATATATATAATAATAAAATAATAATAAATAATGCTGCTAGTTAGATGGCTAGTATCTATGGAATCAGTCTTTGCTAGCAGCAACAGGTTAATGGCAGCTGTGTCCTCTCATTATTCCCAGCAATACAGCAACAAGGGTCCCACTGTTCAGATACCAGTTCACGTCTGGATCTGCCTGGAATGGCTCCGGTATTCAGCACAGGCTTGTAGCAGGTTGAGATGCACACAGGAGCAGCAATGTGCACACCTTGGGTCTCCTCGCAGCAAAGTGGAAATCCCTCAGTATTCAGCGGGTGAAAATACAGCTCTCTATACCTGGCTCACATTGGGAATTGTAGTCCAATAATCCATTAACTGACATAGTAAAGTTTATTTCCTGAACTTCATCTCCCTTGTTTCAATGCTAACTATCAAGTCTCTTGAGCTCCTTCTTCTTGTCACTTCCCCCTTGGTGGATGGAAGTGTTGTGCTTTTTAAGGACAGTTCCCGCACAGTATTTATTAAGTAATTTTTAACGAAGATATTTTTAAGATACAAAATCAATCTATATGACACAGTCTATATATGTGAAAGTTATTCACGGAGACAAGTGATCATACAAAATAGTTACATTTATTGGTTGACAGAAAACAAATATTTACATGAAATTAAAATACAGATTGCATTACTTGAACATTTTGACAATTAATGGAAACACCCTCAAAATGGGCGTAGAATTACCTTGGATATACTATCACCATGATAACTTCTCAGTAGAATCAATAACTTTATGATACTTGACAATTAAACAGAACGTCTGTATTTCACACACCCAACCATTACTATACTGCAGGTAAGTAAGTGTTGAACAATGTGAAATTAATTGGACGTTTGTTTGTCAATGAAAGTGGTAAATATGCAAAAAGAAATATATAATGAAAAATGTAATTTTAGAGAAAAATCTAAAAGGCGGTTATTGATTCTGGAGAACGATTATCAATAGTAGAATTCAATACCTCAATATTTAAGAGAACATACATGATAAAATCAACATGACATATTTACCCATTCCAAAATGGCTATTAGTCTGGATTGCTGGTTACCAGGATTTTTAAGATGGCTGCCGGGTTCAGGAATCTTCTTGAATGTTAAAATAGGTATTCATGCATGGTGCATAGGTGTCAGTCTGCCTGGGATTATGTGTTTCTCCCAGTGTCCCTTCTCAGGGTAGGTCCCTGAGCCTTTTTCCCAGGGTGGGTCCCTGAGCTTCCTCTCTATGGTATCTCTCTTGCTTCTTAAATACCCTCTCAAACAATAAGATTATAAAATTATAATAAGTTCAGCCCAAAAGGAATGTGTTCCTTTTCTATTGGTAGGGATGACTTAATGATTACCTTTTTCTAGGAGTCAAAATGCTTTTAAGGTAATAGCACCTTCAACCACCAGGTGTCTCACATATGTTTGGTGTTTCTCTTTAAATTAATATATTTATTTTTATATTGTGTATTATTTGTATCTTAGTGAAAATAATCTATATATTTAGTATTCAGGGATCCTAGTAACCAACATACTATAAAATATGCTTAGCATAATTGATTAATCACTTACATAAAATGCTTATATATATATATATATATATATATATATATATATATATATATATATATATATATATATATATATATATATGTGTGTATCAATGTATATCTATTAAATCTAGTCTATTTAGAAATGGCACAGGTTATATAGATCAATCAATATCACATACAATTATTGATATGGATAACTGGTTAAGTCTGATATATCCAATTTAACATTGTAACATAACATATTCCAGGTACATGCATTTCTTATTCCACTTTTGGTTTCTGTAACTGTTGTCATCCTAGCGTATACTGTAATTAACTCCTGCCATTGTCTTATGAGAAGCTAGGACAATACTGGCTACTTTGCTTAGTGAGCTATCTCACTTTCTGAAACAATGGGATATTTGTTCTAGCTATTCAGGTTTAATGACTGTTAGTCACAGGTAAATTCTATGTATGGCCCAAACCTTGCATATATTTGCACGGTTTTTCTTGTCCATTCGAGAGGGTAGATAAATGTTTTTCTGGTGTCTGTGACAAAAACGGAAAATTGTATACTTACCTTCCGTAATTTTCCTTTCCTGTTGCATCACATGGCAGCATACACATATGGGTTGTGGCTCCGCCCCCACAACCTGATAGGACCACGTAACTATTAAACCTTGAGAGGGCCCCCGCCCCCACATTCTCAGTATCCAGATACCTCACCTCAGCGGGTGGGTATTTGTATGATGCCATGTGATGCAACAGGAAAGGAAAATTACGGAAGGTAAGTATACAATTTTCCGTTTTCCTGTCGCATCATGGCAGCATACACATATGGGGAATAACTCGCAAACTGGGTGGGGCTGAGCAAAACAAGGTTTATTTACAAGGAATTGGACTATATGATTGCCCTTCCAAATTCTGCCGTGGACAGCCTGGCGGCGTCCACCTTGTAGTGTGACATAAAGGTGCTTTTCGAAGACCAAGTGGCTGCTTTACAGATGGTTTCCGATGAGACCCTGCAGAAAGCCGCCCAGGAGGTCGCCACTGCCCTCGTGGAATGTGCCCTGAAGACCTCCGAAACGGGAAGGCCTTGAAGAGTAGGCTCTTTTAGTTGTCTTAATCTAGGAGGTGACTGAGCATTTGATGCTGACTGACCCTGCCTTAGGCCACGCTGGAACCGAGACCATATTTCAGCTTTCCTAAGTGAGAAGGTAGCTGCCAAACAGGCCACCAGCCTTAGCTCAACATCCAGGGGATGTGGTTCTCTCACTCAACCAAGAAAAGACAGCAAATTTACTTCCTGGTTAAATTGGAAGGAGAAAGACACCCCATGGATAAAAGCAGTCTGGATTTTTAGGACCATTCTGTTCTGTCCAGGTATAATGTTAAGTGAGGCTCCTTGAGTACAAGGGCTGCAGTTCTGACATCCTTCACAGAGGTTGTAGCAACCAGAAATATGGTATTTAGGGTTGCAGAGTGTAGTCAATTCTGTAGGATAGAAATGAGGCCTTGATGGAAATGGGGACCATAAGCAAGTTCCACATAGGGAACAAATGGTTTCCTGTGAGGCCTATAACTTCATGCAAGCCTTTTAAGAATTGCATCATTAAAAGGTAAGGACTCCTTAGACCTCTGCAAGTGCAGACAAAGCTGAACTTTGAGCTTTTAAACATATTTGAACCTATGCCCCTGATTAGCCCCAGTTGTAAGAACTGTGGAACCTTGGCTGGTTTAGGTGATGAAGGACTCCACGCTTCGCTGTGTGAGATCTGTATAATTTTCCCATAATTGACCTGGTAGCCACTGCCTCTCAACTTCCATGCCATCAAAAGTAGTCTCTTGAAGCTGGATGGAAAAAAACTCTCCATGAGAGAGCGAATCCGTCATTACTGGAAGCAGTGGTGATTCAATGATTAAGGGCAGGAGAGAGAGACACTAGAGCCTCCCAAGCCAAAAATTGTATATTTGCAATTATTGATACAGGAAGCTCCGCTGACAGCCTAAGGATTCTACCCTTCCACTGTTGTCTAGGCATAATACAAATCTTGCTGCTCTTGCTAAAAAAGGAGTGAATGACAGAAGTGCTTTGAACACTACTCGGTTGAAGAAAATGCAATACTATTCCTCATAAGCTTAACATCCCATAACCTTCTAGGTGGGGTCTGATGTCATAATGTTCCGTCTGAAAACAATTGGTCAGTTACGAAAAACCAAGGATACTCCGGCATTGTTCTGCTGGAAGAGACTTCACTCCCAATGCACCTTTGGCTTTCTCTGTCAGAGGATGGAAATTGCCTTGTTTCAGTTCTACTGAATTTTTCCTGTCACTATTGCAGACAGTAAGACCTTTGTGAATGCCCTGGGGGAGATGTACAGACCGAAGGGGAGGAACTCACTGGTAAAGGAATGGAGGATGAATTGGGACAAGTAGGTGTCTGATAAACCTACAGGAGAATCCTGCCTCCCAGATTTATTAATAATATAATTGATTGGAGGTTTCCCATCTTGCACAACTAACATCCTGTGCTGCTTGTAAAAAAAAATTATTTTTTATTTTTCTAGGAACAGAGGGGAACCAAATCCTCATCTCCTCTGGTTATCCAGAACCTTAACGGTTGCTTGTTTTTTTTTTTTTTTTCGATCCAGCTACAAACTTGAACAGAATTTTTTACTTTTACTCTGGTAGCCTGGCTGACTGGAAGAGATTGAAAGGTGGACTTCCCACTTGTCAATGTTATAAGGTCGTTATGCTCATTGAATTATCCCCCTGCATGGGTGAGTTTTCATGTTATACTTTTTTGATAAAAAATTATTGTAACTAGAAAGGCGGACCTCCCCTGAACTTCCACCAAGTCACGCCAATATAGCTGATATGGCCCACTGATCCTGAAGGTTTTCCCTCCAGGTGTGTGCATAAAGCTTTGCACAGGCACCCCCTGGATTAGTGCACCCTTAGAAGGGACTTCCGCTGTACTCCTAGGACAGGAGCCTTAGATCTTTTAAGGCTTCAATAATGAAGATTGGGTACTTCTCCAGTTAGTTTACTAATCTTTTCCCCCCCCGTAGGATTGTGCCTCCTGGTGTCTACTTGGGAGTCGCCACCTTTATGCTGGACCTTTGAGTTTTCTGTTTTTTTGTCAGATGATATTCGCCCTGACCCTCTAATGGTCACCCTTGAGATGGCTGTCTCCTGCCTACTCCCGAATAGATTGGATCCGTGTTCTGGTGTCTTACACCATTTTTTTTTTTTTTTTGCGGGATCGACCGACCATGGCTTCAGCCATAATGCACTCCTTGCCGTGACCGCGGGAAACACCGCTCTTGAAAAACGTCAATTGACGTCTGAAACATTCACCACAGAGTATGCCGCCAATTCCAGCTCCTACAAAGCTGTTACCGCCTTGTCTCTTTACTTTTTCCAGACGGGCTTATTTAAAGGGTTACTCCACTTTTTTAATCTGCAGGGCTGCAATTTTCCTGTTTGTATGACTGGTTTCACTGATTTTCCCAGAAGACTGCGTCAAGATAAGTCAGATTTTTTGGCATCCACTGCAATAAAAAAAAAAAAAAATTTCATTTTGATAAGATATTCCCAATAGGGATGCAGACCCTGCCACTTTCCCAGCTGGTCGACAATTCTGAAACCACTCCCATTAGACTCATTCAGCACATGGGTTGGTTATTGCTGATGTGCCAGTACCTGCAGATGCTACAGTATGTAGGAGCACTTCAGATCTAGATCTAATTTTCAGACTAGAGCCTCCTTGAATGTGACATGTCTTGCCAGCTACATTCATGATGCATCCATCATTGGAGTAGACTGCAGCAGGTTGACCTCTAGCTTTTTCAGGGTATACAGTGGATAGCCTGTTTAGGAGGGCATTTTTTCTCTTACCCTTTTCAACTATTCCTGGATTAACTCTTCCAGTTGTTAAGTGAAGGAAATTAGTACTTTTTAAACTTGTGGAGAGTTTCCTCCACTTCAACCCAGGCAATTGTGTCCTTATCTGCCCCTGCAAAAAAAGTCTCTATTGGGCAATCTTCAAAGCTTGCGCAAGCTTTCGTATTTGGACACCACCTACTGGTTCTGGTTGGAAGCGCTATGCAATTTATGCACTGTAGCTTATCAAGTAATGACTTTCCACCACAAATGCAGCAACCATTAGGGTAGGCTGGTAATATGTGATGTTTGTAAACGGGGAGCAAACAAAATGAGAGGTGAGATGATGACATTGATCAATCTTGCCTATATGTCTGCCCTTTATAAAACGGTGACTGTTCTGGCTTTAGCAGGCTCTCTTCATCTTGAGGTCCTTGCAGGGCTGTATAGTGCTTGTTAATTTGACACACTAGCTTGGCGGGCAATGACTTTCCACAACAAATGCAGCGATTATTAGGGCTGGTAGTTCTGGTTGGAAGCGCTATGCAATTTATGCACTGTAGCTTGTCAAGCAATGACTTTTCACCACGAATGCAGAGACCATTAGGTCTGGTAATCTGTGGTGTTTGTAAACGGGGAGCAAACGAAATGAGAGGTGAGATGATGACATTGATCAATCTTGCCTGTATGTCTGCGCTTTGAACGGTGACTGTTCTGGCTTTAGCAGGCTCTTCATCTTGAGGTCCTTGCACAGCTGTATAGTGCTTGTTAATTTGACACACTAGCTTGGCAGGCAATGACTTTCCACAAATGCAGCGACTATTAGTGCTTGTAATTTGTGATGTTTGTAAACGGGGAGCGATGATAATGATGGGTGAGGTGATGAGATTTAATCAACATTGCCTCGATGTCTGTTCTTAGATGGTGACTTGTCTTGACCGTCAGAAGGCTCCCTCCATCTTGTAGTCCTTACAGGACTATAGATATTGGCTCTCTTTTTCTCAATCTTCACTACTTACCTAATCCCTATACCTTAATGGGTGGTCTGACTGGACAGCGTTTCCCATAGGAACAGAGCAAAGCAGCAGATTGAAATGAAGGACAGGATAATGCTAAGTCTCCACTACTGCGACCTGAAAGTCGCATGATTTGCTGCAATTTTGATGCAACTTGGAACAGTGCTTGTTATATTCTTAAGGTCTATGAACACAGATATAAATGAACGGTACTAGTTGTAAATCATGGGGTACGGCTTGTCATGCGACTTTGCAGTAACAAGTCGCACTAGTGGAAGCCAAGCCCTAACACAGTGACCCAGAGCAAGCATTGAAAAGGAGATGGGGAAAAACACAGGTGAAGGCCATAAAAAGGGAAACATACCTGCAAACAATGACCACATAAGCATCCAGCATGCATGAGTAGAGAGCTCCACCATTTGTTGCCCAAAAAACTCCATAAAAAAACATTTAGAACTCACATTTGCCATTAGTGATGATATCAGTGCCTGAGCCTGTTCAGATCACTAACCTGGAAAGCTCTAGCCAGGAAACACAGAGGCCGCATCACTTCCTGCCTCTCATGCTCAGAGTATACTTGCACTGTTGCAGCCATCTTGGAAATGGCAAACGCCCATAACACAGAGAAAGAAGTAAAAGGCATATAGAAAGCAAAGGAAACGCTGTCACTTACGTCAAAGCTTGTTTAAAGCTTTCTTTGAGAAGCCTGCACCACCAGAATGGGGCTCCAACCATATAGCTCATTTAGAGGCTGTACAGGAAGGACTTCCACCCAGGAGAGGCTGAAATATGCCCCCCCAGACCACCAGAATGGGGCTCCAACCATATAGCTCATTTAGAGGCTGTACAGGAAGGACTTCCACCCAGGAGAGGCTGAACCTGGCTGGGGCGTCAAACGGTAAGGGATACCTCGCGATTTCAGTCCTGATCAGGTGAGGAAAAAAAGGAGAATGTGGGGGCGGGGGCCCTCTCAAGGTTTAATAGTTACGTGGTCCTATCAGGTTGTGGGGGCGGAGCCACAACCCATATGTGTATGCTGCCATGATGCGACAGGAAAAGACCCTATTGTTCAGGCAACTCTCTATCCCAACAGCTCATCTGCTTTTTAAGGGCAATAGTTCACTTCATTTTTTTTAGGCCTACTAAATTCTCTCATCTCTGCCAGTGAATATTAAATATATTTCTTCATAAATTCACAACAGAAGTGAGGTAGTGTTAACCCATTGAGCTGAAGTCTATTGGGAGCACAGAGAGCACTGCAGCACAGTGTTTTAAATCACTGTCTTTAGACAAGCACCTGGCTACACGTGCTGTCTGTGTCCTCACTGTGGGGGATTTGCCCAACATTTACTTTGGTAACCATTGTCACGGAGACATAAAATGTAGGAAGTCCAAAGCATAAAAGCATATTTGAATGACTCAGAAGAACATGCCTGCACAGCAATGTCTTACCTAGTAACACACAGGGGTTGATTTACTAAAACTGGAGAGTGCAAAATCTGGTGCAGCTGTTTATGGTAGCCAATCAGCTTCTAACTTCAGCTTGCTCTATTAAGCTTTGACAAAAAAATGGAAGCTGGTTGATTTTTATACAGATCTGCACCAGATTTTGCACTCTCCAGTTTTAGTAAACCAACCCCACAGTCTGCCATAAAACATAAAAGCAGCGTTGGACTTCCTTATCAGAAAGCCGATCGAACTTCTCAAACAGATTGTCATAGATGAACCCTGTCATAAATATTTATTTGTAATAATAAGACTTTATACAAATATTTAAAACATTATTATATCTCAGTTTATAAATCTTTAAAGGAAAATAATTGATGAGGACGTAAACTTCCATCTTTAAATTTTACCTATTGGTAAGCCTATTACCTATTGGTAAGCCGTCATCGCGGCTCCAGCCAGTCACAGAGCCGAAGTCCAGGAAGCAAGGACGGGTGAAGATGGAAGGCTTAATTTTGAGTTAAGTTTCACATAATGTGCTAGTATGCGATGCATACAAGCACATTATGCCTTGCATGTTAGAAGAAGAAAAAAAAACATGCAGTGGTATACAACCGCTTTAAATACAATTGTCCAAAAAAATTGTATTTTGCCTGTTTTTCCATTATTTTTACCAAGTGAATTAAAGGAAAAAAGCATTAAAAAGAGAAAGCTAATACATCAACCATATAAAGGGACCTGGTTATCTAGTAAGCATACATTGAAAGATAAGTCCACCTTTCTGAAAAATAAATAAATAAATAAATACTATATGCATATATTGTATTGTTGCAGGAAAAAAATGTGCACTTGTTTTTTTCACAGGAGCCTGCCGAGCATTGCACCCCTGATGAGTGTATCATGGGTGCAATGTCAGTCTCCTGCAGACAGGTACTCTGGTCCTCCAGCTTTTTACTTAAGCTGGAGATAGGGTGCTTTGAGAGCTACAAGCTGTCATTCACAAATTCTGATTTTAAAATGTAAAAGCGGTTGCAGAGAAGAGGGACCTGCTGTAATGGACGGGGGGCTAAATACGAGTGTAAAATGTTTAAAAGGTGAACCTATGCTTTAAAGTTTTGTCCCTTGGGTAGAAATTCTCTGCATGGAAGTTCCCTCGTAGCAGTAAACAATGGTAATTTAATAATGTTCTAGCCAACATAAACATTACACTGTTCAAACATCTTGAGAGTTGCTGCAAAGACTGCCAGAAGTTAATGAAAACCTCAATATTTATATGTCAAGGAAGTTTGAAGAACATGAGCATACAATAAAATAGAATGGGAAAATAGCAATGATTATAAACAGTAGAAATGTATTATAGCAATCATTCTAGTTTATCAGTACTACATTGTATTACACCCAGGGCCGCTGTTAGAAATCATGGGGCCCCATACAGCCTACCTGATGGGGCCCCTCTTGACCCTGCCCACAACCCACCCTGGCTTCGGCCACAACCCTGCCCCTCGCTCCGCCCCTGCCTCCACGCTGTCAGGGGGGTTGGTTTATCTGGGGGACTGGTGGCAGGAGCTGGAACATGTAACATTTACAGCGCCCCACCAATGATAACTGCATCTGAATGGGAGATGTCATTGTTTTGACATCTGTGCCCGTTCAGTTTGTGTCCGCACACACCACATACTTGTGTCCATTTACATCAGGTTACCTCTGATTTGTCACATTTAGGTCTGGAAAAATAGAAAAGGATGTTATTTTCCATTTTTTTTTTCCACCTGAATGGACACGGAAGAAGTCAATTCATACCTGTAAACCTACATGGAGCTTTCAATAAGGCATGAAAAAGGATGTAATTGCAAAGCTTGGGTGAAAGGTTATCAAAGGGAAGTGGTTTGGGGGTGGTATAAATGCAGCTTGGCTGTGTGTTTTTACTGTCCCTACCCATCACATGTGTAAAGTAGCATCTCACTATGTGCTCATGGTCATTATCATTATGATGATTAGAGCACAGCAAGTGCTGGTATGGCTCTGTCAGTGTAACATGACGTGTGGTGCTGACTTTGTTATGGCTGTGCTCTGTGTTATAGTCTGTAACACACAGTACAGCCATATATCAGGAAACTCAGTACCACACAGTACCACACAGTATGTTACACTGACACAATGACAGTCTGGGGACTGCACATTTTACAATAGCCTGTGTTACCTGTCAGTGTGTGTGTGCAGGGGACTGCTTGCCTGTGCACCACTGCCGCTGTCCAGATTACTCCTGCTGCTCTGTTTGTCTCAGCCACCTCAGTTATAAGTCTCTCCCTCAGGTTGCAGCACTTACTGAGAGAAGGGAGCCGTATAACAATAATATCCATCCGCCAGAGAGGCATATAGTGAGCAGGCAGAACTTTAGTTTGTGCAGGTATACTGAGAGCAGCATGCGGCCGGCATTGTATCCCTGCACCCGAAAATGGGAAAAAAGTCCCTCTTCTGCTTTCACCTCCTGGGCCCCTCTGGTAACCTGATGGGGCCCAGGAAATTAATATATTCCTTATATACCTTAGTAATCAAGTGGGTGTGGGTTAATATACTTATTTAGCTATTTTTTTTTTTTTTTTTTTTTTAGCTAGAAGTTAAAAGCTGCTCGGGCCCCCCCTGCTGGCTGGGCCCAGTACAACAGGGCTGGCTGTACTGCCCTATCAGCGGCCCTACACCCTCTACATTGAGCTTTTTCTTATGTGATAATGGCCACTGTGGGAGAACATAATAAACTGATTAACCTTATTTTTCATTATTTTTCTCATGAACCTCTCCTTGCATTGAATATGTTATACTATTTTTCAACACCAAAACCACCATATCAAACAAAAGACCTTCTCTTTTTACAAAAAAACTTTAGTAGATCACTAACATTATACACAAACTCGGAATCAATATCTGGGGAAACAATTCCATTTATTTCTGTTGTGTTGAAGTGTTGGCTCACACAATAGTAAAAACAACATGATTTCTTTGTAATAAGGCAAATATATGTAGCACTAACCCCCGAAGTAGCTGCTGGTTTGATTGGGGCTTACCGTTACCTCACCTGCTTGCTTCTCAGTCTTGGGGATCCTGTGGAAAGTGGCCCAAAGAATGTTGAAACTGGGTTGGGTTATTTATTTAGAACAAAGACAAAGTCTCTCAATAAAGGGTAGGGGGGTAGGAGTGAGTTCAGGCACATGGTACTGCAGGTTCAAGTTCTCTTTTAAGATCTAGAAGAAAATAGTTCCTCTCGCTAGATCCAGCCACCACCGGATAAGTCCCTCTCTCTGGACCTAGCAGCCGGTGGGGTATTTAACACAGTCTCTGCCACAGACGTGTGAATTTAAACTTTAGCGTCACTGAGAGATTGAAGAATAATTCCATACAATACCAGTCTCTTTCAGCTGAACCGGCGGTAGTGTAGGTAATGTGATCTGGGTTGCGTCCTTCAACTAAGTCTCCAGGCTCCTCCAGAGAAACCAGCCTTGTGCACGGTCTTCTCCTGAAAGAGTCCTCCCCTGGATCCTCCAGTTGCTGGGCCTCTCCCTTCAGATGAGACGGCACCGGACCATCCCTGGATCAATAGGCTCCCAGATCCGCTTGGGCCCATCCTCTCAGTTGCGTTGCCTTGGGCCAGCCACCCCCGAGACACAGGATGCATAGTCCCGCACCCCAGGCCAGGAGGGCCATGGGACTGGGTCAGGAGGACCACCAGAACCAAAAAGACAGAAAATAATCCCCCACCAACATGACGTCAGTACCTTAAATACCACCCCCCAGAATTCACAGCAGGAAAACACTCCCACTGGGCCGGTTCCGAGAGATAAATGGCATGCAATACATCCAGCTAGATTGCGTTTCTACTCTTGCCGGCGGTGACAGCGACACCTACGGTCAAGGAGAACCCAGTGCAACCCAGCTGGACTGGTACAGAAACCAGTATTTTAGAGAAATTAGCCTGAAACCCAACTTTGGCTTCAGGCAACTTAAATTTGAAAAAACAATAGCGCCTGCTCATCAGGAGCCAGCGCTACATATATAAAACAACCATTAAATGTCGGTTTTATACATACAACTGCTAATCCCTCCAGTTTTTGGTGAATTTGGGCAATGATCTCATGCCCTTGAGGTATCACAGCCACTGATAAGATACATTAGAAAGTATTGTCCATTTTCTACAGTTTCCCTTCTTATAATCTGGCATTAGACGTGTCTATAGAGAGCCTCCACCATCTTCTTCATGGGCTATACCTGAAAAGCCGTTATAGTGTTTAGGTCCCCAGTAGCAGACTTGGGCCCTTTTCACACGGGGCTGTCCCTTTTGATGGACTCCGCTTGCTCAGCAGGGATCGCTCTGTTGATCCCTGCTGAGCTGGCGGATGACATGTCCGTCTCTGCTCACTGTGCAGGGACGGACCTGTCAGAGCCCCGCTCTCCGCTATGGGGGATCGGATGAAAACGGACTGCCTGTCTGTTTTCTTCCGATCCGATCTGCCAGACGGATGGAAAATAGGGTTTCCATCCGTCTGGATTCAGCGGATAAGAGTGTTTGTGTTTGCCCCTATTTATCATGAGCTGAACTCAAAGATCTACAACTTATTCTATGTACACAAAAGGCCTATTTCTCTCAAATATTCTTCACAAATCTGTTTAAATCTGTGTTAGTGAGCACTTCTCCTTTGCCAAGATAATCCATCCTCCTCACAGGGTGGCATATCAACATGCTAATTAGACAGCATGATTATTGCAAAGGTGTGCCAAATGCCGCGTACACACGAAGGGACTATCCCGTGGGATTATCCGCTGGACTGAGTCCACCGGACAATCCCCTCGTGTGTGGGCCTTCGACGGACTTTTTTCCAAAAAGTCCGGCGGACTAGGTTTTAAGTTTTGTTTTAAAATTATCCGCTGGACTTGGCAGTCCGGCGGACAATACGGCCGTCTGTAGTATGGTCCGGCGGACCAAAAAGGACGCATGCTCAGTAGCAAGTATTTTTCTAGTATTTTTCTTTTTCTAGTCCTGTCGTACGTGCTGTACGTCATCGCGTGAACCGCCAGACTTTTAGCGTGATCGTGTGTTCAAGTCCGTTCGCTTTCAAGTCCGTCGAAGCCAGCTGGAAAGTCCGGCGGATTGTCCGCTGGACTAGGTCCGGCGGACAAAGTCCGAACGTGTGTACGGGGCATTAGGCTAAAATGTGCAGTTTTACTGTATTGGTCGGGGGGGGGTTCCAAAAACCAGTCAGTATCTGACCACCATTTGCCTCACGCAGTGCAGCAAATCTCCTTTGCATAGAGATAATCAGGTTGTTGATTGTGGCCTGTAGAATGTTGGTCCATTCCTCTTCAATGGCTGTGCAAAGTTGCTGGATATTGGCAGGAACTGGAACACGCTGTTGTATACGTTGATCCAGAGCATCACAAACATGCTCAATGGGTGACATGTCCGGTAAATATGCTGGCCATGCAAGAACTGGGATGTTTTCAGCTTCCAGGAGTTGTGTACAGATCCTTGCTACATGGGGCCGTGCATAATCATGCTGCAACATAAGGTGATGGTTGTGGATGAATGGCACAAAATGGGCCTCAGGATCTTGTTAGGGTATCTCAGTGCATTCAAAATGGCATCCATAAAATACACCTGTGTTCGTTGTCCATAGCATATGCCTGCCCATACCATAACCCCACCGCCACCATGGGCCACTTGGTCCACAACAGAAGGTCTGGATGTAGTGGTAGGGTACCGCCATCCTTATGATCTCTGCATACCAGGATCTTCTGGGCCACGCTGGAGCCACAAGAATCACAGACTTACCTTCCTGCTTGACCCTGCTAAGAAGTCTTGGAAGCAGCCGAATAGGAGGGAATGCATAAATCAGTGAGAACTGATTCCACGGGAACACTAAGGCATCTGTTCCGCACGCTAGCGGATCCCTTGTTCTTGACACAAAGTTGTCGATCATTTAGTTGAACCTGGACGCAAACAGATCTACGTCTGGGATCCCCCATCTTTGGCATATTGTCAGGAAGATATCGGGGTGAAGGGACCATTCTCCCGGGAACAACTGCTGGCGACTCAAGTAGTCCGCCTACCAATTTTCTATTCCTGGAATGAAGACTGCCGATAGGCAAGGTACATTGTTTTCTGCCCAAGTTAGGATATGATTCACCTCTCTCTGGGCCACACGACTTCTCGCTCCCCCTCGGTGATTGATATAAGCCACTGCTGTGGCATTGTCGGATTGGATCCTGACAGGAAAATTCCGTAACCTGAATGTCCAGGCCCTCAGGGCCAAGTGCGCTGCCCGAATCTCTAGAATGTTGATAGGTGAGGTCATTTCTGATCTGGACCATTTCCCTTGGACAGTCGCCTCTTCCAGGACTTCACCCCAACCTGAAAGGCTGGCATCTGTTGTTACCACCTTCCAGGTAACTGGTAGGAAGGATTTTCCCTTCTGCAGATTCTTGGTTATCAACCACCAACTGAGGCTCCGGCGCACCCTTGGAGACAGACACATTGGGAAATCTAGAGCTTGGACCTTCTTGTTCCAAGCCGATAGGATACTGTTTTGCAGCAGCCTCGAATGAAACTGAGCATAAGGAAAGGCCTCGAATGAAGCCACCACCTTTTCCAACAACCTCATGCAAAGTCGAATAGAAGGATTCTTCTTTGCCTTGACCGTCTGAATCAATTCCTTTATGGCACTGATCTTCACCTGGGGCAAGAATACCCTTTTCTGGGCTATATCTATGATCAGACCCAAGTATTCTAATCTTCCTGATGGTTTTAAGGAGGATTTCTCTAGGTTGAGAATCAAACCTAGGTATTCCAGGTAGTTGACTGTGGTGACCATACTTTGGTCTAAGCGGGCTACTGACTGGTCTATCAAGAGCAGATTGTCTAGGTAAGCTAAAATCGTTATACTTTGGGCCCTTAACCACTTTACAACCGGCCCATAGCCGAAAGACGGCTACAGGCCGGTTGCTTAACTCTGAGAGGGCGTCATATGACGTCCTCACAGAATTCCTCTCTTGCGCGCCCCCTGGGGCGCGCACTCGAGAACATCCGTGATCGCCGGGTCCAGAGGACCCGGCGGATCACGGATCACGGTAAACGCCCGCTCATCGCGGCCACATGGAGCGATCACATGTAAGCAAACCGGCGTCATTTGATGACGCCGGTTCCTCTCCCCTCCTCTCTCTGTACCGATCGGTACAGTGTGAGAGGAGAGGGGGAGGGATCGGTGGCAGCAGTGCTGTGGGCGGGATCTGTAGTGCCCACAGCCTGCTCTGCCACCACCGATCCATCCATCCATGCTCAGCCATCCCTCCATACCCTGCAATACACAGCAATAGCCTGCAGTGTATTGCTGGGTATTGCAGGGTATGGAGGGATGGCTGAGCAAGGATGGATGTATACCCAGCAGTACCCTGCCATACTCTGCCATGCCCTGCCATACTCTGCCATGCCCTGCGATACTCTGCCATGCCCTGCGATACTCTGCCATACCCTGCGATACTCTGCCATACCCTGCGATACTCTGCAATACTCTGCCATACCCTGCGATACTCTGCCATACCCTGCGATACTCTGCCATACCCTGCGATACTCTGCCATACCCTGCGATACCCTGCGATACTCTGCGATACTCTGCCATACCCTGTGATACTCTGCCATACCCTGCGATACTCTGCCATACCCTGCCATACCCTGCGATACTCTGCCATACCCTGCGATACTCTGCCATACCCTGCGATACTCTGTCATACCATGCGATACCCTGCGATCCCCTTGCGATATTCTACAATACTCTGCAATACCCTGCGATACTCTGCCATACCCTGCGATACTCTGCCATACCCTGCGATACTCTGCCATACCCTGCCATACCCTGTGATACCCTGCGATACCATGCAATACCCTGCGATATTCTGCGATACCATGCGATACTCTGCCATACCATGCTATACCCTGCAATACCCTGCGATACCATGCGACTCCCTGCGATACCATGCAATACTCGCTACGATCGAAGCCAGGATCGTTTTTTTATTTTATTTCAGGCTTTCCAGCCTAGAGGTGAGATGTGGGGTCTTATTGACCCCCATATCTCACTGTAAAGAGGACCTGGGATGTTTACATTCCTTGTAATAGGAATAAAAGTGATCAAAAACATTTTTTGGGGGAAAAAAAGTGTCAAACTAAAATAAATAAAGTAAAATGAACAATAAAAAAAAATAAAAAATGTAAAGCGCCCCTGTCCCCGTGTGCTCGCATGCAGAAGCGAACGCATATGTAAGTCCCGCCCACATATGAAAACGGTGTTCAAACCACACATGTAAGGTATCGCTGCGAACGTTGGAGCGAGAACAATAATTTTGGCCCTCCTCTGTAACTCAAAACATGTAACCAGTAAAAAATTTTAAAGCGCCGCCTATGGGGATTTTTAAGTAGCGAAGTTTGGCGCCATTCCACGAGCGTCTGCAATTTTGAAGGGTGACATGTTGGGTATCTATTTACTCGGCGTAACTTCATCTTTCACATTATGCAAAAACATTGGGCTAAATTTACAGTTTTGTTTTTTGTAAAGCACAACTTTTTTTCCCCAAAAAAACGCATTCGAAAAATTGCTGCGCAAGTACCGTGCTAGATAAAAAGTTGCAACGACCGCCATTGTATTCTCTAGGGTCTTTGCAAAAAAAACATATATAATGTTTTGGGGTTCTATGTAATTTTTTAGCAAATAAATGATGATTTTTGTAGGATAGAAATGTCAGAATTGTCCTGGGTGCTCCAGAACACCTGAAGGTGCTCCCTGCATGTTAGGCCTCTGTATGTGGCCACGCTGTGTAAAAGTCTCACACACGTGGTATCGCCGTACTCGGGAGTAATAGCAGAATGTGTTTTGGGGTGTAATTTGTGCAATGCATATGCTGTGTGTGAGAAATAACCTGCTAATATGACAATTTTGTGAAAAAAATAAAAAAGATAAAAAAATCTTGATTTTGCAAAGAATTGTGGGAAAAAATTACAACTTCAAAAAACTCACCATGCCTCTTTCTAAATACCTTGGAATGTCTTCTTTCCAAAAAGGGGTCATTTGGGGGGTATTTGTACTTTTCTGGCATGTTAGGGACTCAAGAAATGAGATAGGCCGTCACCGTACTTCAGGTGTGATCAATTTTCAGATATTGTCACCATAGCTTGTGGACTCTATAACTTTCACAAAGACCAAATAATATACCCCAATTTGTACTTATTTTTACCAAAGATATGTAGCAGTATAAATTTTGGCCAAAATTTATCAAGAAAAATTACAAATTTGCTAAATTTTATAACAGAAACGAAGAAAATTTCATTTTTTTTACCGAATTTTCAGTCTTTTTTCTTTTATAGCGCAAAAAATAAAAAACCCAACGGTGATTAAATACCACCAAAAGAAAGCTCTATTTGTGTGAAAAAAAGGACAAAAATTTCATATGGGTACAGTGTTGTATGACTGAGTAATTGTCATTCAAAATGTGAGAGCACCGAAAGCTGAAAATTGGTCTGGTTATTAAGGGTGTTTAAGTGCCCAGTGGTCAAGTGGTTAATCTAACTAGAGGAGGAGCCAGGACCTTTGTAAACACATGAGGTGCAGTAGCTAGACCGAAAGGCAGAGCTACAAACGGAAAATGAAGATTTTCTACCTCGAAACGTAGATATTTCTGATGAGCGGGAAAAATAGGCACATGGAGGTATGCATCCTTGATGTCGATTGACGCCAGAAGTTCTCCACCTTGTAGGATGGAGACTACTGATCGGATTGACTGCATGCGAAAAGAGCGGATATTCTGAAACCGGTTTAGATCTTTGAGATCTAGAATGGGTCTGACATCTCCATTTGGTTTTAGTACCGTAAAAAGGTTTGAATAAAACCCCAATCCCTGCTCTTCAATGGGGACCACTGAGATCACCTTTTGAGACAAAAGATGGTCTAATGCTTGAAAGAGAGACTTATTCTTCTCTGGATCCCTGGGAACGTTTGAAAACGAGGAGACTAGGAACTTTCGAAACTCTAGTTTGTACCCTAGAGTTATTGAGGAAGTCACCCATCTGTCTCGACACTCTTCCTGCCAGACCCTTGAGAACTGCAGAAGTCTTCCCCCCACTCGAGTGAGCGGGGGCGCCCCTTCATAAGGAGGCTTTAGTATTTTGTCTTGTAGGTTTCTTCCCCCAGGACTTCTTTTGTCCCTGGGTTTGACCCTGAGGTTTACCTCTTGAACTTGACGTCGGAGGCCATTGTGACTGCCTGGAGGCAGATGCCCCTGGCACTGGAGAAGGAGCTTGTTTAAATGAAATACGTTTACTCCTCTTCCTAACTGGTAAAAGGGTACTTTTTCCACTAGAAATTTTTTGGATGTATTTATCCAAATCATCCTGAACAGCCGTTCACCGTGAAAAGGAAAACTAGCCAGGAGCTTCTTGCATGGCGCTTCGGCTGACCAATTTTTCAACCAAAGGATTCTACGCATATTCACCAGCCCAAGCGTAAGGTGTGAGGCCTGAAGAATAGAATCCCTCATAGCGTTTATTGCAAAACATAAAGCCCCTGGTAGCTCGGCTAAATCCTGGGCCTGCTGATCAGGAATAACCTTGAGCACCTGTTTAAACTGGTCTCTCAAGGATTGACATACACCAATTGCTGCCAGCGCAGGCCGAGTCACTGAACCTGCCAGAGAAAAAGTGCTTTCCCGTTGGATCCCTAAGCATTTGAGCATTGTCTACTGGACAAGTCAAACTTTTATTCACAGAGGATATAGCAGCCTCAATTGCTGGTATCCCCCACTTCTTAGCTTAGGATAAAGTGTTGAAAAGTTTTAGGACGGAAAAAATGCTTATCTGGGTGATCCCACTTATGCCGCGTACACGCGACCGTTTTTTCCGTTGGAATAAACTCTGACAGTTTTTCCGACAGAGCAACGACGGAATTCCGCTCAAGTATAGACACCCCAGTACAGACCCCCCCAGCTATAGATGCACCTCAGTAAAGATATCCCAGTGCATCCCAGATCTACCTTAAGCTACAATCTGCCTAGGTGAGGGATCAGCCACGAGCGATGCAACCTCTTCGTGCATGTGAATAATATAGAAGCTCCATAAGCTCTTCACATTCACAGGGGCAGCACAGTGGTGTAGTGGTTAGCACTTTCACCTAGCAGCAATAGGGTCGCTGGTTCACATCCCGACCATGACACCTTATGCCTGGAATTTGCATGTTCTCCCTGTGCCTGCGTGGGTTTCCTCCGGGTACTCCGGTTTCCTCCCACACTCCAAAGACATGCTGGTAGGTTAATTAGATCCTGTCGATAAAATTGGCCAAGTATGTGTTTGTAAGCGTGTCGGGACCCCACAGGGCAAGGACCACGCTATACCCCAGATGGACACCCATGGCAAAAGCGCCCTGAGGCGATTCAGTTTGCATAGGTAGCGCTATAGTCATTAATTCATTCACATTAAAGATGAAAAAAAGCATACTATTTGCTTATAACACAGAGCTCTACACAGTATGGTAGCGTGCTTTCACACAGTTAACTGCAGACATTCTCAGAACAGACACTCTCTTGTACACATCCCTCAAGTACAGACCCCTCCATTAGTACAAACCCCCCTCATGACAGTCACCCCAGTATAGACACCCCTCAGTGAAGACATTACAATGTAGATCCACCTCAGTAAGGACTAAAAATTCTGAATGAACCCACTGCACACTGCCATGCACCCTTTCTAGCAAACTTTAAGCTAGCCAACTATAGTGCCTATATATAAAAATTACACAAAGTCTTTTCCAAGTAACTAGAGACCAACTAGTTTAACTTCTATAGTTGGGAGGATAATTGAGAGTTTATTACAGAACCCTATAGAAGAGTTTTTACAAGAAAATAATATTTTGCGCATTAGTCAGCAGGGATTCTGGAAAGAAGCTGTCAAACAAATCAGATTTATTTTTATAAGGAGGTTAGCAAACACTTAGACAAAGGAGTGGTGGTGTACTTAGTATGCTTGGATTCTGTCAAAGCATTTGACAGTTTCTTACATATGGCTAATGTGTAAATTAAAGTCTACAGGCTTGGAAAATTCAGGTTTTAAATGGATAGAAAACCTGCTAAAAGACCATATTAAGAGGTTAATGAGGACCATATTAAGAGGTTAATGATTCATACTCTGAATGGTCTAAGGTTATCAGTGGTGTACCCCATATAAATTGTACAGGGTCTGGGATTAAAAGAACCATTTCAGTGTTTGCAGATGACATCAAGCTATGCAGTGAAATTATGTCCTTACATGATGTCTCCAACTTACAAGCCAACATCAATGCCCGGTTTAATTGGACAACTATGTGGTAAATAAGGTTTAATGTCAATAAATGTAAACGTATGCACGTGGGGGAACTGTACACACTAGGAGGAGAATAGAGATGGCCTTGCGGTTCGCCGGCAGTCGGTTCGCGGCAAACTTTGCTCGTTCGCGATTCGCCAAACCGGCGGACTTATGGAGCTGTTCACGGCGGCCATATTCATGGCTCTGCAGTGTGGGCTTTTTTTAACGTGTCCGCTGCTAACAATAGTGTAGCCATCTGCAGCCTTTGCAGTCAACGCATAAGTCGCTGTAAGCACAACACTCACCTAGGGACGACCGCCTTAAGAAGGCACATGAACTGCCATCACCGAGCCCAGTGGGAGCAACGCCATCAGAACCCACAAAGCCACACTCCAGGCTCTCACCGTCCAGCCTCTACTACTTCTCCTTCTCCTCTCTCCTCAGAATTGTCCTCCACTCCACCTTCCATCATGCCGTCCTCACGTTTTTCTGGAAAAAGGCAGGCTTCCGTGGGCCAAATGTTGGAGCGTAAAAAAATGATGACACTGGATAACCCTCTTGCCCAACGGTTGACCGCTGGCTTGTCAGAACTGATAGCCCGCCAACTACTGCCATATAAACTGGTGGACTCGGAGGCCTTTAGAAAATTTGTGGCCATTGGAACACCAATGGAAGGTCCCAGGAAGGAAGTATTTCTCACAGAAGGGCATCCCAGAGCTATATGGCCATGTTCAGCGGCAAGTGAATGTATCTCTGGCACACAGTGTAGATTTGGTTTTACCGCCACGTGGTCTAGCAAACACGGGCAGGGAAGGTATATAACTTTTACTGCCCACTGGGTGAACCTTCTGACGGCCATCAAGCATGTAACCCGTGGCACCCGTGTAGATTTGGTTTTACCGCCACGGATTGCATGCAGGCCTGCCTCTTCTTCTCCTCCTCCTACTCCATCCTCCCTCTCCTCCTTGGCTGACTCTTCCTTTTCCGCTGCTACCATCTCTTCCGCTGCACCACCCAAGATCCCCAGAACCTATTCGACATGCCAGGTGAGACGTTGCCATGCTGTGCTGCGTCTGTTGTGCCTGGAAGCCAAGAGCCACACTGGCCCTGCACTCTAACGCCGCTCAATTTGACAGTTGGTAAAGTGGTGTGCGACAGCGGTGCCAATCTACTGAGCGCGTTGAAACAGGGCAAAATTACACATGTGCCATGCATGGCACACGTCTTAAACTTGGTCGTGTAGCGATTCGTTGTCAAATACCATGGGGTCCAGGACATCTTGCGGCAGGCAAGGAAAATCTCTGCCCATTTCAGAAGATCTTACACGGCCATGCCTCGCCTTGCTGACATTCAGCGGCGACACAATCTGCTGGTCAGACGTCTTATTTGTGATTGCACGACGCGATGGAACTCAACCATGTATATGCTTGATAGGCTGCTCCAGCAGAAACGTGCAGTTAACGACTACCTGTACGAACTCTGCGGCAGAACAGGTTCTGGGGAGCTTGGGTTTTTTTCACCGCGCCAGTGGCTGCTCATGCGCGACACATGCAGACTTCTGCGGCCATTTGATGAGATCACCAAACTGGTCAGTCGCAGCCATGGCGCCATCAGTGACATCGTACCTTACGCCTTCTTTATGGAGCATGCATTGCATCATGTCATTGATCAAGCCGTCGAGGAGCAGGAAGATGAGGAAGTCGCAATGCTGGATGAATTCCCAGGGGGGGCTACTCTATCTGAGACAAGTCAACAACAGAAATCTGAAGAGAGTCAGAGGAGGATGGTGCCGGGGCGGATGAGGAGGAGCAAAAAGAGCATGCTTTAAACCTTTCTGGATCCCTGTTGTTGTCCGTGGATGGGGGGAGGAGAACGAGGAGGACGACATTATCCTGGATGATGAGCAGGAGCCAGGCCACCACACCGCTTCCAGTTTAGTGCAAATGGGGGCCTTCATGCTCCAGTGTTTTAAGAGGGACCCCGTATAAAAAGCATAAAGGTCAAGGACCAGTACTGGGTGGCAACGTACTTAGACCCCCGGTACAAACAAAAGATGGCGGAAATGTTACCACCATCACAGAGGGCTGTCAGAATGGAGCACTTACAGGCCTTGCTTAGAGAAATGCTGCATTCTGCTTATGCGTGCGCTGGCAGAGGAATTTCCACTCACAGAGAAAGAGTTGCGGGTACCAATCCAACAGCGCCTGCAAGAAGAGGGCGGTTTGAAGATGTGTTGGTCACTTCTAATATGAGATCATTCTTTCAGCCGACCCATGGACAGGTGTCATCTGGATCCAGCATCAGGGATCGCCTAGACCGACAGGTGTCCGACTACATCGGGTTAACGGCCGATGTGGATGCTCTGAGAAGTGATGAACCCCTGGACTACTGGGTGGGCAGGCTTGACCTCTGGCCAGAGCTTGCACAATTTGCAATGGAACTGTTGGCTTGCCCCTCGTACAGTGTCCTGTCCGAAAGGATGTTCAGCGCAGCAGGGGGGATCGTGACCGATAAGCGCACTCGCCTAGCTCACGACAGTGTTGACTACCTCACATTTATAAAAATGAACGAGGCATGGATCTCGGAGGAATTCAACACATGTGACCAGTAGACCATGTATATGCATAACTCTATAAACGATTTATACAATCATGCACCTTTTTTCTACCTTTGGCTAACTTGTACAAAAAAAGCACACCGTACTATATGCCCGTACCCTCCTGTTTGAAGAGGTTGAGCGTTGTCATATTTTTGGGTCCCGCAGCAAGTTGCTGGTGTCAGTGCTGGTGTCAGTGCTCTCTATCTCGGTGCTGGTGTCAGTGCTCTCGATCTCGGTGCTGGTGTCAGTGTTCTATCTCAGTGCTGGTGTCAGTGAGGGAGATAGCAGCGGAGAAGACAATCAGCAGGCAGTGCCAGCACCATGGCTTAGGATCAGCACTGGACTGGCACCTCCGGACCACCGCAATGGCCGGGCAGAGGGAGGTGTCAGGGACTCAAGCACAGGTTGGCACACTGGGACACTGGCACAGGACTGCGCTGCCCTGACTGTGGCACTGATCATCTCCTGCACCCCCTTCATAGCCTGGCCTGACCTTGCCTCTGCTCCATGGCCTTCATGCGCTCCTGAATTGACAAAATTTCACAGATAAAAAAAGGAATGCTTGTCGTTGTCGAACCCAGATTCACTTAATACTCCTGGTATGTCAGTGTCCATGTTGTGGGACTATGTGTGCACAGCTAGTAAGTATTTTGTGGCTGCAAATATGACCTGGAGGTTTTTAAGGTTCGCCTGCCATTAAAATTAATGGGGCCCGCCGCGAACCTGCGGTTCGCAAACATTTGAGCACGTTCTCAGATCGCGTTCGCGAAACGTCCCGTCAGAAGTTTGTCCATCACTAGAGGAGAACAACTGGGGTAGTTAATGGTGGAGAAGGATCTGGGTGTTCTGGTACATCATAGACTTAAAGCGTTACTAAACCCAGTAATATGAAAATAGTGCCTTCCCCTGGAATCAGAGATCGGATCAGGAGTGGTCACCCCCCCTCTCTCTCTCTCACCCCTCTGTCTTTTTCACCCCCCCTCTCTCTCTGTCACCCCCCTCTGTCTCTCTTTGTCACACTCCTCCCTGTCACCCCCATATCTCTCTGTCACCCCCTCTGTCTCTTTCTGTCCCCCCCCCCCCCCCACATGTATGCAGTGTATGACAGTCTCTTGTATCATGTCCACAGTCTCTTGTGCCATGTCCACAGTCTCTTGAGCCATGTATGCAGTTTCTGACAGTCTCTTGGCCATGTATGCAGTCTCTGGTCATATCTTGTGCCATGTCCGCAGTCTCTTACAGTCTCTTGGGCCATGTATGCCGTCTCTCACAGTCTCTTGTGCCATGTCCGCAGTCTCTAACAGTCTCTTGGGCCATGTCCGCAGTCTCTGACCATCACCTGTACTATGTCTGCAGTCTATGACTGTGATAATGTGATAATGACATTGTAGAAAAGGGTCAGAGCATAGGTGACCTTAAAATTATGCCCCCCCCCCCCCCCGAAAAAAATTCTGCGGACGCCCATGGTTCCACAGTGAGTATAACAAGCATGCTATTCTGCATATACAGACAGATTTTACTGTTGTGGGTTTAGTAACACTTTAATAATAGCATGCCAAGCTGCACTTTCTAAAGTTAGCAAAATACTTTCTTGTATTAAAAGGAGGTATCAACTCCAGAGAGAGACTTAATTTTGCGCCTGTACAAATCGTTAGGAACACCTCATCTAGAATATGAAGTAAAATTTTGGTCACCAGTTGAAAAAATAGATATCAGCAAACTGGAGAAAGAAGCTTAGTTATAAGAGATGAGCTGAACTGAAAGTATTCTCTCTTGAGAAGAGGAGATTAAGGGGGTATAAGATGAAGATGTATAAATACATAAATGGTCCATATAGTGAACTTGGTGTAGAGTTATTCCCTTTCAGGTCATTACAAAGAATAAAGGCATTCTTTAAGTCTGGAGGAAAAGAGATTTAACCACTTAAGCCCCGGACCAATTTGCAGCTAAAGGACCAGGCCCCTTTTTGCGATTCGGCACTGCGTCGCTTTAACTGACAATTGCGTGGTTGTACAACGTGGCTCCCAAAAAAAATTGGCGTCCTTTTTTTTCCTATAAATAGAGCTTTCTTTTGGTGGTATTTTATCACCTCTGCGGTTTTTATTTTTTGCGCTATAAACAAAAATAGAGCGACAATTTTGAAAGAAATGCAATATTTTTTACTTTTTGCTATAATAAATATCCCCAAAAAATATATAAAAAAAATGTTTTTCCTCAGTTTAGGGCGATACCTATTCTTCTACATATTTTTGGTAAAAAAAAAATAGCAATAAGCGTTTATTGATTGGTTTGCGCAATAGTTATAGCGTCTACAAAATAGGGGATAGTTTTATGGCATTTTTATTAATAATTTTTTTGTTACTAGTAATGGCGGCGATAAGCGATTTTTATTGTGACTGCGACATTATGTCCGACAATTTTGACACATTTTTGGGACCATTGGCATTAATACAGCGATCATGCGATTAAAAATGCATTGATTACTGTAAAAAATGTCACTGGCAGTAAAGGGGTTAACCACTATGGGGCAGTGTAGGGGTTAAGTGTGACCTATGTGTTTTTTTACTGTAGGGGGCGTGGCTTGGCGTGTGACATTACTGATCGTCTTTCCCTATGACAGGGAACAGTTGATCAGTGACAGCCTCACTAGGAAGCACGGGGAGAGGTTTGTTTACACTTACCTCTCCCCGTTCTTCAGCTCTGTGACCCGATCGTGGGACACCAGAGGCGATCAGGTCTGCGGGTCCTGCGGCCACAGTCACAGAGCTCAGGAGCGGGCCGCGAGCGGCGCACGCGCGACCCGCGGCTGGGCGCTTAAAGAGCAACGTACCTGTACGTTGTTGTGCCCAGCCGTGCCATTCTGCCAACGTAAATGAGGAGGTCCTTAAGTGGTTAACCTTCACATACGGAAAAGCTTTTTCACAGTAAGAGCTGTGAAAATGTGGAATAGACTCCCTCCAGAACTGGTTCTCTCCAGCTCAGTAGATTGTTTTAACCACTTAAGGACCGGAAAGGATTTGCCCCCTTAATGACCAGGCCATTTTTTGCGATACGGCACTGCATCGCTTTAACTGACAATTGCGTGGTCGTGCGACATTGTACCCAAACAAAATGTATGTCCTTTTTTTTCCCCACAAATAGAGCTTTCTTTTTGATGGTATTTGATCACCTCTGCGGTTTTTATCTTTTGCGCTATAAACAAAAAAAGAGTGACAATTTTGAAAAAAAAGCTATATTTTTTTGCTATAATAACTATCCCCCAAAAAAATATAAAAAAAAAGGAATTTCTTCCTCAGTTTAGGCCGATATATATTCTTCTACATATTTTTGGTAAAGAAAAATGCAATAAGCGTATATTGATTGGTTTGGGCAAAAGTTATAGCGTCTACAAAATAGGGGATAGTTTATGGCATTTTTATTTATTTATTTTTTACTAGTAATGGTGGCAATCTGCGATTTTTAGCGTGACTCTGAGATTGCGGCGGACAGATCAGACACTTTTGACACTTTTTTGGGACCATTGACATTTAAACAGCGATCAGAACTAAAAAAAAAATACACTGATTACTGTATAAATGTCACTGGCAGGGTAAGGGTTAACACTAGGGGGCGATCAAGGGGTTAAGTGTGTTACCTAGGGAGTGTTTCTAACTGTAGGGGGATGGGACTGCCTGGGGGAGGAGACAGATTGCCGTTCATAATCAGTATGAACAGCAGATCTGTCTCCCCTCTCCTGACAGAACGGAGATCTGTCTGTTTACATTGACAGATCTCGATTCTGCGATTTGCCCATGGGAGCCAACCTGCCACAGTATAACTGCGGCGGCTGGTCAGGAGCGATCGCGGGTGGCCGGCATATATATATATATATATATATATATATACACACGTGCATCCTTGAGAATGTGGACTTTATCTTAAAACACACATTGGATGAAAATCAGCAAATGCAAGATTTTCTGTGATGTATATTACACAATAATGGTGAATTAATGGCTCTTCTAATGGTTTTAACTAAAAAGAAATGTAACTGTCTTAATATTCTGTTTTATGTTAAAAAATAAAAGTTGAAAAGCATTTATTTATGTGTTAGTATGTAGTATTCACATGCCACACATATCTCCATATTCCCCATTTAGACCTATGTTCACAATGCCTGGCAGAGAAAGGGAGAGTGTTTTCCAGCACTGACTTGCTTTGCAGCTCTGGCATGTCTTGTGGTTGAATACCAAGAGCTACAAAATAAGCTGGAAGATGTATCACACTCATCAAGCACTGCAGCATCACTTTGTATCATGGAAGGATGACTCGGTTGAATTTGCCTCCCAGTCCAAAGGTCCCTACTCCCCCATAAATCAAAAAGCCTTGAATTTAAGCTACTGCAACTAGGTTTTAGAAGGGGTTATGTGCTGAGGGCCTGAAGGAAACTTGCTGGAGGAAACTTGCCTGTGGAAGCTTAGCTGAAAAGTTGGAATCTTTCACCTGTAGATCCAGGTATGGAAGTTCCTCTTGAGAATGAGATGCCAGAAGTTTCTGCTAATGGACTGCATCTGCTTGGATAGGGTCTCAGATTTACTGTCTGTCCCCTCTTTCTTCAGCATTATTTTTGAGGCTGTTACTGTAGGGCCTAATCCTGCTGGAACACGATTCCTGCGTTTTCCTAGTGATAGATAAAAGAGGAGTTGTCTCAAATATATTTTATAAAAATGTAAATAAAAAATTGTATATAGGGTTGTAGACAGCATTAACTCTTCCTGCTCTGGCAGCAAATTTGTGAGTACTCCATCATAAGTACAAGGGCAGAAGTTCTGGAGGCCTGGTCAGTGTGCGGTCCTCTAAAAGTGCCAGGGGGGTCTTGCAGGGTTCCCTCATAAAGACCTGACACTGATAGTCCTGATCACTGTCCCCCTGCCTGAGTCGATGCACTCTTCTGAGTCATTCCTAATCCCTTCAGGAGTTAACCCTTCCTCTGTATTGTCAAAGGAATAATTCTCGGCTCCTGAGTCACTCTTAATCCCGTCAGGAGTTAACCCCTTCTCTGTATTCAAAGGAATAATTCTCTGCTACTTGTAATTTCAAAAGTTGTTTAAACCTTTTTTTTTTTTTTAATATGAATCAATTCTGCCATGAAGTTCAGGAATTCACTACAATTAAGTGACAACTGTCTCCCAGCTGTGCTCCGGTGTTGACATCCTATAAGATGTTTCATTTAATGAAGTAATATCAAACAAAGTAGAATTGCACCCTCAGTGAAGTCTAAAAGCTGCCATTCTTATACCGATTGCACATGCAGAGCTTACCATTGTCAAGCCACAGCAATGTACCGTACATAACAGGAAGTGGTTAAAAAGGTTGGACGAGGTCAGCAGCACTAAGCAAGGATAAAAATGTCTAAACAGTATATTACAAAAACAAGAAATGACATTGCATGATATGTGGTGCTTTAACCAACTAAATGTCATCCTGTTCGGTTTTAGATCTATTTTGATTGATATTACTTCACTAAATGAAACATCTTATTGGTTGCTCTGGGCTACTATACTTCACACTGCGGCTTCACGCTATGCACCAATGTACTACTATAACATAAGTCCACTTATTCTAATTTGCATTCTTAGTGTGGTTTTATTTTTACATATGGGGTACTACTCCACAAATTCAACCTAATCAGTTGCTATTGCAGAGGAGGAGTCCAACTATAAAGATATATAATTAGAATATACTGTGGGAGAATGTTGCAATATAATAATGTACATTCCAGACTGAATTACCTCTGTTACAAAACCTGTTTGCTGGAACAAAACTCTTGTCATCTCTCCCAAACATTTTGTCATAACATTTGAAAGGAGGAAGTAAATGAGGTGGATATCACGTTTTAACTGTTTTACCTCATTTGCTTTCGCAATAGCTGTTCCTCTAAATCAGCTATTAAAAATACAATGGAAGAAAAAAGTTCAGCCTATATATTTGTACAAAGACAGTTAAACCTGTTCACATATTTTCCTGCCCCTGTAAGAATTACTGTATATCTTATATCACTATGAAAATGTCATAATGGTGCACGTGGCTTTGTGTAGCTAAAAGGCAGGCTTTATCCACCTGATGGCTTGTATACAATTATTTAGCAATTTATAGGCATTTTGTCAAGGCATCCCTGAAGAAAGCTCAAGGCACCCCAGGGTTCCTGGGCACCCCGGTTGAAAGGTTGGTTTACAGTATAGCTACAGCCTAATGTTATATATCCATTTAGAACCAATTTTATAAAAGCCTGAACAAACTAAATGCAGTTTGAAATAAATGGCTCTATGGTAATAATTGAACCAGAGGCGGCTCTAGGCTTTGTGAGGCCTAAGGCGAAATTTACACATGAGGCCCCACTCACGCCCGTAATAGGAAAAAAAATACAAGCACACAGAAAAGAGGGTGAGATAAAGAGGGGGGAGAGAGAGAATCAGTGATTGGGCACAAGCAAATTAGGAGGCGGCGAGGCCCCTGTGAGTGCGAGGCCTTAGGCGACCGCCTAATTTGCCTAATTAGAGAGCCGCCTCTGAATTGAACCAAGGTCATAAAGCAATGATTTGTGTGGTGAGACACATAGACGGATGCCTCTTTTAAGAATACTGAACAAGTTAACCTAAAGCCTAATGGCTGGCGATAGATAAAAGAGGAGTTGTCTCAAATATATTTTTATAAAAATGTAAATAAAAATATACTGTTGTACTTGTTTCTCACTTGAAAATAATGATTTCCTGCCATCCTATGTGGAAAGAAAAGAGGGTCCTACCTTTAAGATAGATCAAAGGCTAATTACTAAAATCTCATAAAAGTTGAACATGCAATGTATTGTAATTTCAAGAGTTTCTTTAACCAGTTCCCACCTGACCTATAGATAAATGCCAGCTAGACAGGACACGTGCTGTTCCAGGTGGACATTATACGACATCCTCCCCAGAACGTGTCTCATGCGTGCAGCAGCGTGATCTGTAACCCGCTGTGCCAAGGATGACTAATCAGTTTACTGGCCGCTGCCGGTACCATGTGATCACTGTGACCAATCACAGCAGATTATGTGACGATTGTACACAATAAATGGCTTTCATTCATTGCATCCATTGTGTACTATTATGTTAATGTATGTGATTGGTCACAGTGAACACATGGTACAGACAGGTCCAATCACAGCCCATCTATACTATGTGATTTGCTGTGGCCAATCATAGCTAACCACAATATTAACACTTAATTAATCAATTTTATTCAGTAAAAATGGTTGCTTATTTATTTATTATATTATTTATTACAGGTACTTATATAGCGCTATCAATTTACGCAGCGATTCACACATATATTAAATTTACCCAGCACTTTACACACACACAAATATATATATATATATATATATATATATATATATATATATATTGTACATTCAGTCCATGCTTACAATCTAAGGTCCCTAACTCACATTCATACATACACAGACTGTACTAAGGGCAATTTAGACAGGATCTAATTAACCTACCAACATGCCTTTGGAGTTTGGGAGGAAACCAGAGTACCCAGGGGAAACCCACACAGAATCAAATCGGCGAAGTGTTATCTCTACACCCCCCCCCCGCACCACCATGCTGCCCCGCTTATAACATTGAAATTCACTCATAAGCAATGATAGTGTCCAAAAAAAAAAATCCTGATCACTTCTCCAGAGTAGTACAATGTTACTATGTCTATACTGTATTGCTCTGGTCACAGTAGAAAAAAAAATGTAATAAAAAAAAAAATTGTAAATTGAAAAAAAATATATTATATATTTTTTTACATACTGTCATCAGTCAGTGTCCTGATCTCTTCCACATCAGTCATATGATGACACTGTACTGCACGGGTGACAATATTTAAAACAAAATTGTGATTTTTTTATTTTTTTTATTTCTTAATTTTACAAAAAAATTACACTTCAAAAAACTCACCATGCCTCTTACTAAATACCTTGGACTGTCTACTTTCCAAAAAGGGGTAATTTGGGGGGTATTTGTACTGTCCTGGCCTTTTTGAGCCACAAGAAATGAGATAGGCCATCAGTAAATCAGGATTGATCATTTTTTTAGACATCCATACCATAGTTTGTAGACTCTTTCTGTTGGGCCCAGAGAGGAGAGAGGCAGCGTGTCAATGAGCACAGATCAGCGATCTGAAAACAAGGTATATACAGCATTATTTTTATAAGTCACAGGGGGGGCCATTACATTAAAAAACTGAGGATTATATGATAAAAAAAACAGGAATTTGAGCAGCAGGATGGGAGGGGGTGGCGTGGACATGAAGCTCACAGTCAGAGAGGGGAGGGGGGAGAGGAGTCAGCGCAGAGAGGGGAGGGTAGAAACTGTCAGGATCAGCCATGTATTTCAGGTGTTACAGGGGGCCAAATGACACAGCACAAGCACTGTGCTGTATAACATGCTTTAAAGGAGCAGGATCTTTATTTATTTTTTGGGGGGTTAAAAACCGCTTTCATTTTATAACCAAAACTAAAAAAAAAGTGCTTTTTTCATTTTCGGTGTTTTCCTGTTAATTAGGAAAAAATAAAAAACCCAGTTGTGATTAAATACCACCAAAAGAAAGCACTATTTGTGTGAAAAAAGTGCTAAAAATGTAATATGGGTAACATGGTTGCATGACCGCGCAATCGTCATTCGAAGTGCAACAGCGCTGAAAATTGGCCTGGCCAGGAAGGAGGTAAAAGTGCCTTGTATTGAAGTGGTTAAATTGTTTTAAATCTGCAGCTTTTATTAAATAAACACCTAGGGTTCCCACCATGAAGGTTGTTGTCAAGGCGCTTACTGTAATGAAGTGACTACTGTCATGTAGTTGTGCTCCAGTGATGTCATACTGTCACATGCACCCCAGCTTATGGAGTCTAAAAGCTGGTGTTCTCACACGCATTGCGCAGGCAGGGACTACTATTGTCAAGCAAGAGCAATGATGTGAAGCTGACACTGGATCAAGTACATGTAGACAAGAATGGCTGAAAAAAAAAAGTCTGGAGGAGATCGTCAGTACAAGGATGAAAAAATGGCAAAACAGGATATTATGGAAAAAAATTGCATTGTTTATATGTGATGCTTTAACAAACTGCATGTCATCTAGTGGGGATTTTGTTGTGAAAATGTTATTATATGGACTCACGTGAACATTTTATTCTAGGATGTGTGTTTTATAGACTGTCATCTGTCTCCCTGTGTCTGATTTAACCAAGGAGCGCTCTAGCTGAGCGCACTTGGGTTAAATCGGGACCAGCGGTAAATCCGTCAGTATGACAACCTTCTCATGGGCTTGGAGACGTGTTCTCTGTGTCTGTGGGCGTTTGCCGGTTTGTAAGTATCAAGCGCAATGTGCTGGGCTTCTTGCCTTCAAATGTCTATGCATATTAGAGAAGCAAAGTCCGCAACAAGAGACACATATTATATTTCTGTTGTGGCTACGTTATCCCTTTTGGATACATATCTGCTTTAATAAGAGGACATTGATTTCTGCCTTGTTGGTATACTCGTACCGTATATTAACAACAGCAGTAGCAATGTCCCCACGGATCGCCTCAAGCCTGTAAGAACAAGTAGAATGATCTTACCAGATACTGGTTACTCTGGCAGTATTGAATAGGCTCCATGATGATCAAGATGGTGGTTGTGCATGCATGTGGCTGGGCGGGGTGTAGCGTACATGCCTCAAGTGGGTAAGACGTGCACCACCCCCCCCCCCACTCCTTTGAAAGCCCTTCCCTTTACTTTTCTCCTGTGTTGTCATTTCCTGTGATGTAATTTTGCATGGAGGAAGCGATTGGCTGTTGGGGCCATGACTTCCTGTTTGTCATTCCTTTTGTTGCCCATAAATAAAGGTGCCTGTGCTCGTGAGGACAGACGCGTCGTGACTCCAGCTTGAAGCAGCATCTTTTCTGATTCTATCTGGTGCTAGTAAAGTACTTAAATTTCCTTATACCAAAGAGCTTAAAGCGGAAGTAAACCCTCCTATCATTTTCAGCCAAGGAAGCTGCCATCTTGGTCTCTGTCTAATCTTCAACTGTCATGATGCTGCACATGTGATCAGTTATGACTTCAGCCATTGGATGGTCGACATTGGCCGACATTACTAGTAAAAAAAATGAATAATAAAAATGTCATAAAACTATACCCTAGTTTGTAAACACTCTAACTTTTGCGCAAACCATCAATAAATGCTTATTGCGATTTTTTTTTTTTTTTTTACCAAAAATATGTAGAAGAATATATATCGGCCTAAACTGAGGGAAAAAAAAATTTTTTTTTATATATTTTTGGGGGATATTTATTATAGCAAAATGTAAAAAATAATGTGTTTGCTCGTTTTTTGTTTATAGCGCAAAAAAATAAAAACCGCAGGGGTGATAAAATACCACCAAAAGAAATCTCTATTTGTGGGGAAAAAAAGGATGTAAATTTTGTTTTGGAGCCACGTCGCACGTCCGCGCATATGTCAGTTAAAGTGATGCAGTCCCGAATCGCAAAAAGTGCTCTGGTCCTTGGCCAGCAAAATGGTCCCGGGCTTAAGTGGTTAATACAAACATGCTTTTAAGCACTAAGGAATTGTTTTGCGCTTTGTGTGCATTGTGACGCTGGAATTTCACATTTTGACGTGGTGTGGATTTGTGTACAAAGCTCAAGGAAATTTCCATGACAATTTTATATCTACTTTATTTGATTTTACATCAGTAAAATAACTGTCTTATTGAATGCTGTGGGCTACTACTTTTTACACTTGTTTCACTCTACTGATTTATTATTTTTAAAAAATCCAATGCCCTTTTACTGCGGTTTTGTTTTTCCATATGAGGGCACTACTCAGTGAATTCAACTGACCTTAATTAGTGCTCAAATGAACGTTTCCTGTTCCATGACGAGTAAAACCAGTAATTAAACATATATGACTAGTTGCTATTGGCAACAACTCCCCTTTTGCCCATTTTTAGGTAATCATGTACTTTTTTTTATATATGAACTGGTGTTTTCATGTGGCAAACACTTTTACCCACATCGTGTGTGCTCTGAACAATAGTCACATGCGTTCTGTGGTTGATGTTCCTGACAATATCTTGTGTAACTTTCACCACATAATTGTTTCTATCACATCTACTATAAAAGCAGTAAGAGGATGTGGTGTTCTTATGTTTACGTTTTCTGGAGAACTGCAGCACCGTCATATCAATTTCTTCATTGCCGTTTTATAATAAACACTATATTACCAAAAGTACTGGGGCGCTTGTCTTTACACGCACATGAACTTTAATGGCATCCCAGTCCTAGTTTGTAGGGTTCAATATTGAGTTGGCCCGCCCTTCGCAGCTATAACAGCTTCAACTCCTCTGGGAAGGCTGTCCACAAGGTTTAGGAGTGTGTCTATGGGAATGTTTGACCATTCTTCCAGAAGCGCATTTGTGAGGTCAGGCACTGAAGTAGACGAGAAAGGCCTGGCTTGCAGTCTCTGCTCTAAATCATCCCAAAGGTGTTCTATGGGGTTGAGGTCAGGACTCTGTGCAAGCCAGTCAAGCAGAAGAGTTGAAGCTGTGTTAAACCGCAAAGGGTGGGCCAACACAATATTGAACCCTACGGACTAAGATTGGGATGCCATTAAAGTTCATGTGTGTGTGTAATGGCAGGTGTCCCAATACATTTGACAATATCGTATACATACTGATAGAATACCTCTACCATATTTGACCGTGGAAACTACGATATTTAGACAGCCTTACATCCCAGTGTTATGTTTTTAAATATGCAAATGTTTTCACATGGCTTTATGGGGCACATTCGTGCTTTTCGGTTTGTTTTAGTGAATATGTTAATACATTTAACACATATGCACGTTACTGTATGTTTTTTTAAAAGTATCAGTTGTGTTGTTAATGAGGAGAGGGAGAGGAGGGAGGGTTCAGGCGGCCGGATCGCTGGACCGTGAGACAGGTAAGTGTGTGTTTTTAAAAAAAACATATTAAAATAATGCTCAGCTTATGTTAAAACATTTAAATGCATCTTAAATGTTTTAAAAAAATGCAAAAATATCAGTGGGGAGTCAACATACTCAAAAGTAATTTGCAAGACACTCCCTATCCACAGGTGCCACGAATGATCACAGTATTTTTTTTAATATGATTATCAACTGTGATTGTCAGCTTCATCTGACAAGAACAGTCCGGCTATCACCAAGTGTCCGCTGTGTACTGCGCATGCGCAGTACGGAGCAGCCCCACCATCCAAGTGGACATAGGGCTACACAAACTTATTCTCTTTACTGCCCTCCACTAACGGCGCAGGCGCCGTTCATCTTCGGCCCTCTGCCGCCCCCCTTCTATTATACTGCCCTCCACTAACCCCCCCCCCATTATACTGCCCTCCACTAACCCCCCCATCCACTACCCCCTCCCATCATACTGCCCTCCACTGCCACCCCTCCTATTATACTGCCCTCCACTGCCACCCCTCCTATTATACTGCCCTCCACTACCACCCTCTCCCGTAATACTGCCCCCCTCCCATTTTACTGCCCTCCACTGCCACCCCTCCTATTATACTGTCCTCCACTAACCCCCCTCATATTATACTGCCCTCCACTACCACCCCTCCCATCATATTGCCCCCCACTACCACCCCTCCCATCATACTGCCCTCCACTGCCCCCTCCTATTATACTGCCCTCCACTTAAACCCCTCCTATTATACTGCCCTCCACTAACCCCCCCCCCCCCATTATACTGCCCTTCACTGCCACCCCCTCCCATCATACTGCCAACTTCCATTATACTGCCCTCCACTGCCACCCCTCCCATCATACTGTCCTCCTTGAAAACTGGAGTTCCGCTTTAACCTGACTGCCCTCCACTGCCAACCCTCCCATCATACTGCCCTCCACTGACACCCCCTCCCATCATACTGCCCTCCACTGCCACCCGTTCCATCATACTGCCCTCCACTGCCACCAACTCCCATGAAAAACAGTAAAATGGTAAAATAAAATATAATGGTAAAAAATAACAAAAATAAAATAACAAAAACAAAAAAAAAAAATCCTGCTGGCCGGGACTCCATGCCCTACTGACCACTTTCTCTGCCCTACTGACCACTTTATCTGCCCTACTGACCAATTCCACTGCTCTACTGACCATGTTTACTGCCCTACTGACTGACACCATTCACAGTCCACACTGACACCACTGGCGGAACTACCAGCAAAGGTTGCACTTGCGACTAGGCCTTGGCCTTCTGCCACCATGGCCGGGCCCAAGACTGCAGGATGGCCCAAGCTGGAGGTCGGGGGGCCCTTCATGGTTTCTTGCACCAGAGCCCTGAAGGTTCTAATTACGCCTGTGCTGCTTCCTGTATATAGGTCATCCAGTACCCTGCGCCCTGTATATAGCTCATCTCCGAACCCTGCACCCTATATATAGCTCATCCCAGAACCCTGTATATAGTTAATCTCAGAAACCTGGACCCTATATATAGCTCATCCCAGAACCATGCACCCTTTATATAGCTTATCCCAGAACCATGCACCCTGTATATAGCTCATCTCAGAACCCTGCACTCTGTACATAGCTCATCCCAGAACCCTGCACTCTGTACATAGCTCATCCCAGAACCCTGCACTCTGTACATAGCTCATCCCAGAACCCTGCACTCTGTACATAGCTCATCTCAGAACTCTGTACATAGCTCATCCCAGAACTCTGTACATAGCTCATCCCAGAACTCTGTACATAGCTCATCCCAGAACTCTGCACTCTGTACATAGCTCATTCCAGAACTCTGCACTCTGTACATAGCTCATCCCAGAACTCTGCACTCTGTACATAGCTCATCCCAGAACTCTGCACTCTGTACATAGCTCATCCCAGAACTCTGCACTCTGTACATAGCTCATCCCAGAACTCTGCACTCTGTACATAGCTCATCCCAGAACTCTGCACTCTGTACATAGCTCATCCCAGAACTCTGCACTCTGTACATAGCTCATCCCAGAACTCAGCACTCTGTACATAGCTCATCCCAGAACCCTGCACCCTGTATATAGCTCATCCCTGAACCCTGCACACAGCTCACCCCAGAACCCTGCACTCTGTACACAGCTCATTCCAGAACCCTGCACTATGTACATAGCTCATCCCAGAACCCTGCACTCTGTACATAGCTCATCCCAGAACCCTGCACCCTGTATATAGCTCATCCCAGAACCCTGTATATAGCTCATCTCAGAACCCTGGACCCTGTATATAGCTCATCCCAGAACCCTGCACCCTTTATATAGCTCATCCCAGAACCCTGCACCCTGTATAGGTCTGAAGACTTCACTGCTGAAGAGCATCCTGGAGAGATGGGTGGAAGCTACTGCTTGTGGACATTGCAAGTGGTTATGGTGACCCATCTAAGGAGTATGTACACTGCCTTGAAGTCCCTATACAGTCTTAAGTTTACAGAGTGATGGTTCCAGCTTTAAGCCTTTTCTTCTCCTCCAATGGGACACAGATTGCAAAAAAAAAAATAACTGACTTTCTTACTTACTCCCTTACAATAAAATTGCCGTTAGTGCTACGTTACGTATATGTACCAATGCCTACCCTCTCATTTATCCAACAACTGATAGGTAGGTAGCAAGTTTTCAAAAAGCCAACATAAATCTGGCCCGCTGACAGCGGCCTACCCAGTGTATTTAACACCCAGTATGGGTGATTTGTTTTTCAACCCCTCCTCTGTATGACAAAATTATATTCAGTACAAATGATTAAATTAAAAGAAATAACAGTGAAAGGCAAAAAAGTGGTGTAGTGGTTAAAAGCGGGGATGACAGTGGGCAATGTACAGCACACCCAACTGTATAAGTCAGAAGTACTGTATGTCTGGGGTATAGAGAAGTCAATGTATTTTCCCCTGTATTGGTGTCACTTATATTGTTAATCAATATAGTGCTACCTTTCTGGTTAGCGCAGTGACCTTTCATTGTTGGCCAGTGGAGAAGGGTTCCCTAAAATTGGTGATCAGTGGGAAATTAGTGAAATAGTGTCAGTAGTTACCTAACTGGACTCTGCTGGCTCTGATTCTGTCATGTGACATTGACACCAGAACTTGAATATTATCAGAATAAACTGCTCTAGACTGCCTAAATGATTGTAAGCTCTAACAAGCAGGGCCCTCTGATCCCTCCTGTATTGAATTGTATTGTAATTGTACTGTCTTCCCCGATGTTGTAAAGCGCTGCGCAAACTGTTGGCGCTATATAAATCCTGTATAATAATAATAATAATAAATGCTAATGAATTGTTATTCTCTTCTAAAAATACACCTCCTTATTGCTTTAACCTAAGGAAAACTGCTCCTACTGTCCCACCTTTGATAAACAGGAGATGCATGTTCTGTGGTGTGTCCACCCTTCTGATTTTATTGGGCTTACAAAGAGGCCACCCAAAATCCTCAACAGAATATTAATAAATGAAGAAATTTAAAGAAATTTTTCTTCCCTGAAAAGTAAAGGCATAATGTGCTAGTATGCTAAAAAGTAAAGGCATAATGTGCTAGTATGCATCGCATACTAGCACATTATGTGACACTTACCTGCAAACTAAGCCAGTGTTGCCCCCGCTGCAAGCCGCATCTATCTTTGCCCATCTTCCTTCCAGGGCTGCGGACTCCGGCTGTGTGACTTATTCCAATTGACCTTCAGGCCAGAGAATGTGGTGAAAGCATTCATGATTTTCAGCGCTGCTCTCAGTGAATTCCCTGGATCATTAACCACTTGCTTACCGCACATAATCATATGACGGCCGCAGGAACCCTTTGTCCCTCCAGGCGGCTGTCATATGATGTCTTTTCTTCCTGAGCCTGTAGGGGACGCGCACGCGCCGTGTCGCTAGCCACCTGATGCGCGTGCCTGGAGGCCGCGATGTCCTCCGGGCACCCGCGATTGCCCATGAACACAGCAGGACTGTGGATCTGTGTGTTTCCTGTCAGAGGAGAGGAGACAGATGTGTTCCCAATACAGAGGAACACTGATCGGTCTCCTCCCCTTGTGAGTCCCCTCCCCCTACAGTTAGAATCACTCCCTAGGAAACATAATTAACCCCTCAATCACCCACTAGTGTTAACCCCTTTCCTGCCAGTCACATTTAAACAGTAATCAGTGCATTTTTTTTATAGCACTGATTGCTGTATAAATGTGAATGGTCCCAAAATAGTGTCAAAAGTGTCCGATAAAAAATCACAGATCGCCGCCATTACTAGTAAAAAAAAAAAAAATAACAATAATTTTGTAGACGCCCAAAACCAATCAATATATGCTTATTGCGTTTTTTTTTCTTACCAAAAATATGTAGAAGAATACATATCGGCCTAAACTGAGATATTTTAATGGGATATTTATTATAGCAAAAAGTAAAAAAAAATATTTTTTCAAAATTGCCGCTTTTGTTTTGTTTATAGCGCAAAAAATTAAAACCGCAGAGCTGCTTAAATACCACAAAAAAAAACTCTATTTGTGGGGAAAAAATTTATCAAAATTTCATATGGGTACAGTGTTGAATGACCACGCAATTGTAATTAAAAGTGTAACAGCGCTGAAACCTGAAAATTGGTCTGGGCAGGAAGAGGGTGAAAACAGCCTGTATTGAAGTGGTTAAGGAATAACAGCATATCATCCGCATAAAGTGCCAGGCATTCATTAATATTCCCCACTCTAATAGCTTCAACTTCACTGGACGATCTAAGTGCTACTGCTAGTGGCTCCATCATGAGAGCAAAGAGAAAGGGGGATAGGGGACACCCCTGCCTTGTGCCTCTACCCACTGAGAAGAAAGAAGAGGTAGACAGGCTTAGCCTAATTGCCACCCTGGTATTGCTGTACAGCAAAGATATCCACTGCCTAAAGACCAGGCCAAAACCCATCCTTTCCAAAACCCGGAAACCCAGTCGATTGAGTCGAACGCCTTTTCGATGTCGATTGACACTACAATTCTGGTGCGAGTCTCGTCAGTGGGAAGTTGGAGATGTGTAAACAGCCTTAGTAAGTTTGTGTCTGTGGACTTGCCAGGCATAAAACCCGTCTGGCCAATGTTGACCAATGATAGAATAACCCCAGCAAGCCTATTGGCCAATACCTTCATTAAGATTTTCAAATCCATATTTAACAGAGCAATGGGTCTATATGAGGAGCATTCTAGAGGGTCCTTACCTGGCTTTAATAATAAGACCATGTAGGCATCTAGCATAGAGTCCGGAAGCTTGTTCTTCCTCAAACATTGTGCAAAAAGTACATTGAGTCTAGGGGGCCAACTCGTCTGCATACGTTTTGTAAAAGGGGGGTATGACCCTCCTCAAATCAGGAAAAATTGCTAAATAAAATGACATAAATCATATGACATAAATCATATAACACTCTATGACTTCCCCACTCATTTGTGAATAATCAAATGTCACATATAAGCATAAATATAGTGCTAAATTCAGTGAAAAAGGAAGGAAAACAGTCCAAATATATTAAGTGTAGTTGAATGATGTTTCCACCCGTGCAACATAAAAAATGTGAAAAAATGAAAATAAATCAGAAGAGTATCAGTCCATCCAGAAAGGTCTTCAAATTTCAAGTGATCCACCACCAAGGGAAGCAAGATAGGATTTACTTCTTACCAAAACGCCATGACACACCATTACAGAGTGTCATGGTAAGCCTGAGCAGAAATGTAACACTCCTCGGATCCTGGATGATATAACAGACTCCCACAAACTGGACAGACCACTCCACACTCTTTGATAAATCTCACGTGCCCCTGGACGACACAATTCTATTGCGAAACCGGTAGGGCGGAGCGACACGCTGACGTCACCTCTATGCTGTATTGGGATTCCAGGAAGGACGGGTCTGTGTTGTGTACGTCCGGCCGGCGCATCATACTTAAGGCTCAATTCCGTTTTTTAAATGTAAGTGCATTTATTTCCTTTTTTGTATAATAAACCTTGGATTTTACACTATTGGAGCCCCTTTTCTTTTTCATGGGCATTGGTATACATCGCTGAGCCTTCACTGAGAGATTTATCAAAGAGTGTGGAGTGGTCTGTCCAGTTTGTGGGAGTCTGTTATGTCATCCAGGATCCGAGGAGTGTTACATTTCTGCTCAGGCTTACCATGACACTCTGTAATGGTGTGTCATGGCGTTTTGGTAAGAAGTAAATCCTATCTTGCTTCCCTTGGTGGTGGATCACTTGAAATTTGAAGACCTTTCTGGATGGACTGATACTCTTCTGATTTATTTTTATTTTTTCACATTTTTTATGTTGCACGGGTGGAAACATCATTCAACTACACTTAATATATTTGGACTGTTTTCCTTCCTTTCTCACTGAATTTAGCACTATATTTATGTTTATGCTTATATGTGACATTTGATTATTCACAAATGAGTGGGGAAGTCATAGAGTGTTATATGATTTATGTCATATGATTTATGTCATTTTGTTTAGCAATTTTTCCTGATTTGAGGAGGGTCATACCCCCCTTTTTCTCACAGGTGTTGTATTTATACTACTGTCTGGGGTCGGTAATAAGTACTGTTTATTCATTGGATGTATATTTTTGGTTTAGCGCGGCTCTTTTCATTTTCTATTCACGTTCCACTGTAGTTATGTTTTACAGTAGAGTCGCAGCTTCCAGTTAGGCCTTCTTTTAGGTCCACGACACTTTGTGCTCTTCCGTAGCGCAGTTTCTTTTCTTTTTTTCTTATACGTTTTGTAAAGCCCCATACACACGGTCGGAAAATCCGACCACCAAATCCATCGGATTTTTTCCGACGGATTTAGTCCTACACTGGTGTTGCATACACACGGTCGGACAAAGTTGTCGGAAAATCCGATCATTCTGAACGTGGTGACGTTTGTTGCCTACAACGGGACTACGTAGAGGCTAGTAGCCAATAGCTTTGGTCTTGTAATGTGATCTGAGCATGCGTGGAACTTTGTCCGTCGGAAATCGCTACACACGATCGGAATTGGTGTGATCGGACTTTGTTGTCGGAAAATTTTTAGAGCAGGAGATACAACTTTGTCCGTTGGACAATCCGATGGAAAATGTCCGATGGTGCCTACACACGGTCGGAATTTCCGACAACATTGTATGATAGGACAGAATCCATCGGAAAATCTGACCGTGTGTATGGGGCTTAAGAGTTAGCTGGGAAACCATCTGGTCCCGGAGCCTTATGGGGGGGGAGCAAAAATGGCTGCTACTATCTCTTTATTTGTGATCTTTTCATCCAAGGCTACCTGGTCTGCGTCAGATAACCTCGGAAGAGCAAGGCCCTCCAAGAGGGCACCCAAGGCTGCAGAGTCATAACCTGGAATAGGGGCATAAATTATGTCATTATAGCCGAGGGGTCACTTATTAGATCCCCTCCCCTGCCCCTGATGACCAGAATATTGGTTATCTGGTTATAATCAGCCACCAGTCTTGCCAGCAATTTCCTGTTTTTCTGAATCAGCTAATTTGAGAATAAATTTCTAAGGAACATAAACCATAGAAATCAGGCCCGGGCTGGCCATAGGGCACACTGGGCTTTTGCCTGGTGGGCCGGTGCCGCATGTCCATGTGGGGCCCAGGGCAGCTGCAGTAGCTGGGCTGCTCCTTGAGCCTATTCAGTTCACCCGGCCTCTCCGCGGCTGGCTGGCTATTCAATTCAGCAAATGCAAGTTGCTGCTACGTGCTTCATGTAAAGTCCAACCCCCTCGCCCCCTTTTTTCTCTTTTCATATTCAATTCAGCAGCCCCCCCCCCAGTGCTCTTTACCCCTGTGCCCTATACCCCTTATGATCTCAAGCCCTCCCTGTGCTCTCCGTTCCCCCATGTTCCCCCAGTGCTCTCTGCCCCACTCCCAAGCTCTCCACCCCTAGCTATACTCTCCGCCACCCCTGTGCTCTTTCCCAGCCCCCCTCACCCCCCACAGCCCTGACAGGTTCCCCCCTCTATTCTCCCTCCGGCTGCTGTGGGAGAGCTGTTAGGATGGAGAGCTGGGAAGGGACGAGTATCGTGAGTATCGTGGGCTGCTCAGTCTTTTGTCCCAGTTCGGGCCTGATAGAAACCATACATTGTTAATTATCCTTAGGCATTTTCTTCACAGAAATATCTTTCTTTGTCCATTTCCTATTCCATTCAAAACAAACAAAAAAAAAAAAGGATTGCACTGGATAGTGCTACTGAGTCTATGCTAAAGTCCCATATGCTTTTAAAATGTTACAAAGTGTGGGGAAAAGTTTCTAACCTCTGTTGAATTTTTATTGCAGTCTGTGACTTCAAATAGGTGGTGAGAGGAAGTGGTAAACCTCTCTAAACACAAAAGCATTTTATTTTAGTATATGTGGGAAAGGGTAGAAATCTAGCCATGTTTTACTACTATGTACAGTCTTTCTGACCCAGTTACACCCAATCATGTCTTGCCCTGGTGTCACTGGTACAAAAAACTATTGAAAATATCTCTATTGGAAGCTTAAAAACGGAATAAAAGGCTGACAGAATTTCTAACTCATTTTCCTCCCTATTTACAAGGATGCCTCCTTATTCACGGGAAAATGCTTTGGCTGGAGATGAGCTTTAACTAATCAACGTTTTCAGGCAAGACAATTTTCATGTGTTTGTTATGAGCCAAGTCAAGTTCTGCTCAACATCACTAAGGTAATGCCTATCCAAAGTTTTCATTGATATTTCTGTTATGATAGATCAAATCAATCCCCAGCTTCTTACACTGTATCTCCCAGGATTTTCAGGACTGAATATATACACCATCCACCTGCCATTACACAAGGGTCACATCAATATAAGGCCACCTTAATACCCTACCTATTGAGTTTCAGCGAAGGCCTTGATCCCCTGTTTATGGAAAACCCTGAGGGCCCCTTCAATGAAAGAGTGGATCAAGAGGGTGGAGTGGTTAAGAACAGTAGAAGACTCGATTCATAGGGAAGAGGACATAGAGGGGAAACACCACAAGATATGGAACCAATGGGAGGCGTTCAGGAAAACTGAAAGATATTTAAGAATGTGGGAAGAATGAGTACTGGGGAAATAGATGTAAGTGAGTGAGAGGGGGTAGGCCCATCCTTCTTTTTTTTTTTTTTTTTTTTTTTTCCTTTTTCTTTTTTTGGCCCATGGGGGGGGGGGGTGGATAAGGAAGAGTTAAAGTTATGATTTATTATGATTTTAAATGAATAAAGTATGTATATTTATATAAAATGCGAAAAATAAAGAATATTTAAAAAAAAAAAAAAACACAAGGGTCACATAGGATCTAAGTGTGTGGTGCACTGTACTGTGAAAGGTGTTGCTATTCAGTTTTCACTATATAACTGTTGTACTCACAATAAAATCAAAAATTATGATGAAGACCCAATAACTTTATTACATTTACACAACATATTAAACATCATAAAATCATAGTATTATAATACAAATATTTTCATCCATGTTAATACCATTATACCATAAAAACTGCCATGAAGTTTCATAAATTCATTATAGCCAATATAAAAATAAACATTTATTTCATAGCACACACTTTTAGTTTATTTCAGCGTTAAGGTGAACCTGTAACATACCTGGGCATTTCAAACAAAGCATTACTGGCTACCCTAACTGTAAACTGCAGGACAAAACAATTACCACCCAGCAGGGCAGCAGCCTTTCATACTCTATCAGAAGCTGTGGCTGGATGGGGCTGGACAGCGCACCTAGCCGTACTAACACTTAGGGCAGTATGCGCTCAAGGACAAATGCTCGGAGCACAGACTACAAATGCCCATTGTGCATGGAGCCTTATAGGTTGGGCTTATTTAATTCAGGTGCATATACTGTATATAATCTACTATATATATTCTATATATATTATCCTCACTTTCCAACATCAAACAATCATTTGCTCATCATGAATATGATTATTCATCAGAAGGCCTTGAGGATTGAGTTAACAATGTCCAGAACACAGTTCCTAGAAAGCAACAAGGAGAATAAATTGTTAGACCATACAGTAACTTAAGAAAAAAGTTTGACCATTGATAAATATTTATATATATATATATATATATATATATATATACACACACACAGTGGGGACGGAAAGTATTCAGACCCCCTTAAATTTTTCACTCTTTGTTATATTGCAGCCATTTGCTAAAATCATTTAAGTTAATTTTTTTCCCTCATTAATGTACACACAGCACCCCATATTGACAGAAAAACACAGAATTGTTGACCTATTTGCAGATTTATTAAAAAAGAAAAACTGAAATATCACATGGTCCTCAGTATTCAGACCCTTTGCTGTGACACTCATATATTTAACTCATGTGCTGTCCATTTCTTCTGATCATCCTTGAGATTGTTCTACGCCTTCATTTGAGTCCAGCTGTGTTTGATTATACTGATTGGACTTGATTAGAAAAGCCATACACCTGTCTATATAAGACCTTACAGCTCACAGTGCATGTCAGAGCAAATGAAAATCATGAGGTCAAAGGAACTGCCTGAAGAGCTCAGAGACAGAATTGTGACAAGGCACAGATCTGGCCAAGGTTACAAATTCTGCTGCACTTAAGGTTCCTAAGAGCACAGTGGCCTCCATAATCCTTAAATGGAAGACGTTTGGGATGACCAGAACCCCTCCTAGAGCTGGCCACCGGCCAAACTGAGCTATCGGGGAGAAGAGCCTTGGTGAGAGAGGTAAAGAAGAACCCAAAGATCACTGTGGCTGAGCTCGAGAGATGCAGTCGGGAGATGGGAGAAAGTTGTAGAAAGTCAACCATCACTGCAGCCCTCCACCAGTCGGGGCTTTATGGTAGAGTGGCCCGACGGAAGCATCTAAAATTGCTTTTTAGCTTAAGCAGTGGTGACTTTCAATAAAAAACAAATAAATAAATATATATATGTATATATATATATATATATTTTTTTTTTTTTTATTGAAAGTCACCACTGCTTAAGCTAAATAGCAAATATCAGAACAGATTTATTTTTTCACTAATAAAGAAAGTAATTTAAAAAAACAGCCCATACTTTGAACAACTAATCTGGTATATATTTTTGTAATGTGCCAAAAAATATATTATATACATTTTTTGTATATGCAATTGGTATAAAATAAATACTTTGTTCACATTTTGATTTTTTCACAACTAACATAGGCAAATGACAGTAAACTAGTTTGTAAGCCTGGTCTTTTGCTTAGAACAGTAATTGGCCTCTAGGAGAATCTGAATTTAGTGGGAAAGGAAGTTATAAAATGAACAGCCTTTTTATCTGGATGAACTTCAACAATGTCAGACTGTCCAAACAAAGGCAGAACAATTCATTAACGTCATCTTTATAATATCGTTTTACAGCAGAGTGTGATACAATGCAATTTTCACATAAACCGATCATTGCTCAAGATTTCCAGAAATTATGACAATGACACACTCTTATGCCTGGTGCACACTACAAGTTTTAGTTAGTACAGCTGAATGGCAGGGAGCACTGATCGTAGTGTTCTGGCGGGGGGGCTGAACTTGCACAATTTCATTCCCACTGTCGGTGTGAACCAACTGCTGCAGTAGCTTTATTTGCATGCTGGCAAGCTAAATCACATATTTGATTCTTACATCGCAGGAGCAAAAAATTAAATTTTTTCAGTCCATCTCACTGCAATTACAAAGCACATGATGAGGTCACACTTGCCTTATATCCTTGCCAATAATTGGAGAATGCAACTGCATCAGAGTAATGTAATCATTATTGGCTTATGCAATGGGAAGGAGAAACAAACTACAGTGGGGAAATCTCACTACAAGAGTTTCCGGGAGAGAGAAGAAGCCATCAAGTGCTTCAACCCCAAATACCTGCCCACAAATTAAGTATCTATGTTGGGTAGAGCTATTCTTAAAGTGGTGGAACACCGTGAAAATGAAAACTAGAAAAAATGTTAGTAACAATTTAAAAAAATAAAAATAAAAAAAATTATTTTTTTGAAGGTGAAACCCCGCTTTAAACAAATAAATGGAATACACACTTCAGTGTTGCCAACAGTTTTAGAATGGCATATATTTCTGTGGTGGAATTGTCTTCGGATGAACCTCAAGTTCAAAGTAACTTCACATGGTTATATAATCCATTACCTGATGACTGGGAGGTGTTTTTTTTTCTATGCAAAGCTGCACCAGATTTTGCACTCCCAGTTTTAGTAAATCAATCCCATAGTATAAGAAGTATAATAAAATGTCACTAGACAATGGCAGTGTCCTCAAAGTAACATGCAATGCAGCTTTGCAGAAGATGCAAAACAATCTAGCATTATAACAAACCCAGTGACATACCAAAGCTGTAAAGATGGGTGTAATCCTTCTGAGGTTCCAGCAATAAGATGAGCCATTAGGTGTCAGCATAGCTCCACCAACATCATGAACCAGAAACAGAACTAGTGTCTATCATCAGAAGTAACCATGTTCCCCAAACGTCTATTTAACTGCCACTAATCTACAATTTAACAGGGCCCTTTTCTACTGACCACCAATTCAAGGGGACACTATTTAAGTGACCATTTATGTAAGGGAGCAGTTTTCCACTAATGTAAGTGGGGTCCTTCTTCAGTGACCACCAATGAAAGGGGGGACATATTCACTACCATTATAAAGGAGCACACTTCACTGACCACTAATGTAAGAGTGCAATTTTCCACTGACCACTAATGTAAGAGGTCAGTTTTCCACTGACCGCTAAAGTAAGGAGTAAGGAGGCACACTTTCACTAACCACAATTGTAAAGGGACAGTTTTTTAGTTACCACCAATATAAGGAGCCTGTTTTTCTGACTGCAGATGTAAGGGACAATACATAGTCTGCCAGCAGGTGAAGACTTGCAGGATCTACAAAGGGTTCTGAACTGATGCCAATACTAGACATAGTATGGGACACTTTAGTTAAGCAGATCCTTTTTTTCATCAACTTCATGGACTTAGACTTCAGCCTTTGAAAAAGGGTACCCCTCAGAAAGCACAATTAGCTCCATTGTATTTAAAATGCAATGGCATAATGGCTCCTGGTCATAGACATGCAGAGATACTGTTCTCTCACAGAATGGCTGAAATAGTCATTCATTTGGTAGGGTCTCCTGAGGTTATCTTTAGTAAACGCTTCTGAACGCAAATGCGGATAAACACGGCTTGTAAACGCTGTGAAACGCACGTTTTTAAACGTAGATTACTAGCTGTGATGTTCCTGTGTTCAAGAGAGGTTGAGAAACATCCCGTGTACATGAAGCCGTAAGTGTATATACAGGCTTGATACACACAGAGACTGTCTGCATGTTACAGGGCTCAAGTCCTGCGGGAACGCATGGGAACGGAGTTCCTGTACTTTTTCCACAATAGGAACTCAGTTCCCATTAGCAGCCGTGTCCTGCAAGACCTTGAAGTATGCGAGCTGTGTGGCAGGTGCTACACCAGTAGCCGCCGACACAGCTCGCAATAGTTACGCACACCAGGGGTGGACTGACCATTCAGGCATTGCCAGTAGGGGGCCCCATGACAGCTTCCGCTTCGATCTACCTGTCAATGACAGCTAGCTGATGGGTAGATCAGGTCTCTGCTCCTAAGAGATTGTGTTTAGTCAGACCTCCCGTGATGCGCTCCTCCCCGTCAGCCCCTCCTGATTTTCTGTCTCCTCACCCCCCCCCCCCCCCAGTCTCCTGCATACTTGCTCTGTGTGTCCCGCTGAATCCCCCCCTTATCTATCTTCAGTGCCATATGATGAGAGAACCCAGAGGAGGAGCACAGCAATTCTGCTCACAGGACATGCAGGGAGAGAGGTGAGCTGAGGGAGGAACATCAGTTTGGGGTGGTAAGCTGAGCACAGTACCTGGCAAAGTTTAATGCCAGGAGGGAAGTTTATGTGGAAATATGTGAAGGGTTGGAATAGCAGCGAGTGTGTGTTGGAGCCCTGCAGAGTTTGCAGCCCCCCCAAGCTAACATACATCTCCTAAGCAGGAACACATCACTATCTCTCCAAGCATTCTGTCCAGATAATGTGCAGTTCATTTATGACCATTCTGTTTAACCCTGTGTTATCCAAACTCTGTTCAATGAAAAGTGTAAACTCACCACATAAACACTCCTATATACAAAATAACATTCCCCAATAAAGACCAGAACATGATGTTCACATTTGCATGGAAGCACAATTTAATGAATGCTGATTATTCAGAGAATTACCGCATTTATTTTTATTGAGGATTGTTTTTTTTTTATGTACTAACAGTTAAGCTTCATACACACAATACGAAAATTGGATGAAAAATACCACTTTTGAAGCGTTCGTGCATATGAGCGTATCATTTTTTTTTTTTTTTGGTGGGCGAGTGGATCTTGGGTGGGAGTTCCCACACTTTTTTCCCCAGAACTTGACCCCTGGCATGTTACATACCCGAGAATAACCCTTTATGTTAATGAATCATGGTGCAGAAAAGTGAGTGAATCCTATAAAAGGTTCCATAGGAGGTTATTTATGAATAGGGATGACCCGAACACCCCCCGGTTCGGTTCGCATCCAGAACATTCGAACGGACCAAAAGTTTGCGCGAACATTCAAACACCGTTAAAGTCTATGGGACTCGAAAACGAGGAATCAAAAGTGTGAATTTTAAAGGCTAATATGCAAGTTATTGTCCTAAAAAGGGCTTGGGGACCCGAGTCCTGCCCCAGGGGACATGTATCAGTGCAAAAGAAAGTTTTAAAAACGTCAGTTTTTCCGGGAGCAGTGATCTTAATGATGCTTAAAGTGAAAAAATAAAAGTGAAATATTCCTTTAAATATCGTACCTGGGGGGTGTCTATAGTATGCCTGTAAAGTGGCTCGTGTTACCCGTGTTTAGAACAGTCCCTGCACAAAATTACATTTCTAAAGGAATAAAAGTCATTTAAAAATGCTTGCGGCTGTAATGAAATGTCGAGTCCCGGCAATATGGATTAGAATTGAGAAAAACGGCATGGGTAACCCCCCCCCCCCCCCAGCCCATTACCAGGCCCTTTGGATCTTGTATGGATATTAACGGGAACCCCCGCACCCAAATTTAAAAAAATGAAAAGGCGTGGGGCCCCCAGGCCCTATATACTCTGAACAGCAGTATACAGGTGGTCCAAACAAGGCAGGGACTGTAGGTTTGTTCTTAAGTTGAATCTGTTTGTAATTTGGAACAGGTAAATTTTTTAAGTCTATTTTTAAGCTTTTTGGATAACGTAGGGAAGGGTTATCATCACCCTGTAACATTTGTTTTGCTGTCTGTGCCCCTGTTCAGAAGATTTAACGTCACTTTCTGTCCCAATAACAATTGGATTTAGAAGATTCGTTTTTCTTATGGAAACAAGGATTGGTGATAATAAAGCATCAGTGAAGACACCTTTTTCCCATATTAACTCTTATAGGAGAGAATTTCCCTTCCTAGGGGTAGATTTCCTCTCACTTCCTGTTGTCTCCCTTCGTAAGTAGGAGTCGTTTGTAATTCGGATATTTGAAAGTAGGGGACCGCATGTATATACTATATAGCCTGCCCTATATACTCTGCAGAAATTTGGGCCTTAGGTGTTTGTGGTACCAGAACACTGTAAGCCCTCACAGTTACTCTTGGTGGGCGCTGGAACGGGCCCTGCTGTGAAATATTAGATCAAAAATTTTAATTACATGCCCCTGTTAAACGGGGGCAGAAAAATTGGGGCTTAGGCACTGGTGCTGGTGCCACAACACTACAACCCCTCACAGATACTCTAGTTGAGCACAGGAACGAGCCCGGCTGCAAAATATTACAGCAAAAATTGTAATTGCACGCCCCTGTTAAACAGGGGCAGAAAAAATTACCTTTAGGCACTGGTGCTGGTGCCCAGAACCAAAAATGTTCTTAGAAGCTATCAACATGAACATTTAGGAGGAATAATATAGTCACTCAGCATAACAGGATAGACGCTCAGCATCAGCATAGGCAGTCTTCAAGGGATCTCACATTCATAAAAAATTAATCGGTTACATCAGCATCAGGTGCTTGGTAGCTGGTGATCCAAGACTGATTCATTTTTATGAAGGTTAGCCGATCAATCGAGTCTGTGGGCAGGCGCACTCTGTGATCAGTTACAAAGCCTCCAGCAGCACTGAATGTGCGTTTCAGAAAGAACGCTGGATGCAGGACAGGCCAGTAGCTCAATTGCATACTGTGCAGCTCTGGCCAGTGATCCATCCTCGAGACCCAGTAACCCAGTGGATTTTCGGTTGGAAAGGTCTCCAAGTCTGATCTTGCCCCAAGGTATTCCTGTACCATGTAAATCGGTTGCTGGAACCGATCAGACCTTGGGGCTGCCATCGGTCAGACGGCCACCTTCTCCACCGCTCCTTCTGTGACTGACCAAACCCTTAGCAACACGTTGTCCAGGAGGACCAGGAAATTGCAACCTCCCAGGCTTTGGAAACGCATTGCACAAACGTTTCTGCAAGGCCTCCCGAAGATGTTTCATCCTCAGCTCCCTCTGCGAAAGCTGGATAAGTTCTGCAACATTACCCTTGTAATGTGGATCAAGAAGGGTTGCCAGCCAGTACTGACCCCTCTCCTTGATACCACGAATCTGAAGGTCCTTTCGCAGGCTTTGCAGGATCAGGGAGGCCATGCAGCTTAGGTTTGCTGAGGCATTCGGTCCAGAGTCCTCTGGGTCACTAAGGACGACATGATCCACAGCCACCTCCTCCCAGCCACATGCCAGGCTCAACCTCCATGCTGACACAATCCTCCTCTTCCTCCTCCTCCTCTTCCTGTGTGATAGGCGGGCCTGCAGGAATACTGACTGGATAAAGGGGGCCTTGAAAGGTAAGGCAGTCCTCCTCTTCCTCCCTCTGTTCTGCCTCAAGTACCATGTCCATTATTCCACGCAGCGTGTGGAAGACAAGAGGGACAGTATCACTGATGCATGTACTGTCACTGCTCACCATCCTCATGGCCTCCTCAAATGGTGACAGGACAGTGCATGCATCCTTGATCATTAGCCACTGGCGTGGCGAAAAAAAAAGGCAAGCTCCCCTGACCCTGTCCTGGTGCCATACTCGCACAGGTACTCATTGATGGTCCTCTGCTGCGTGTGCAGCATTGCCAACGTTGAGTTCCACCTGGTGGGCATGTCACAGATGAGGCGGTTCTTGAGCAGGTTGCATTCCTTTTGAAGGTCAGCCAGCCGAGCACTGGCATTATATGACCGGCGGAAATGCCCACAGACTTTCCTGGCTTGCCTCAGGAGATCCTGTAAGCCCGGGTACCTGCACAAGAACTGCTGCACCACCAAATTAAGGACGTGAGCCAAACAGGGAACATGGATCCAGTGTCCCTGTCGGAGGGCAGAGAGGAGGTTGGTGCCATTGTCGCAAACAACCATTCCTGCCTGAAGCTGGCATGGCGTCAACCACCTCTGAACCTGCCCCTGCAGAGCTGCCAGAATCTCTGCCCCAGTGTGGTTCCTGTCCCCTAAGCAGACCAACTCAAGCACTGCATGGCATCTTTTTGCCTGAGTGCTTGCGTAGCCCCTAGAACCCCTACGGAGCATCGCTGGTTCTGAGGACAAATCTGCACAGGAATAGGTCATAGAGGAAGAAGAAGAGGAGGGAGTGGAGGAGAGAGGTGAGGCAGAATCATCACTACCAGCATTTTGGAGGCATGGTGGCAGAACAAGCTCCAACATTACTGCACCCTGTCTTGCATCCTTCCCAGCTGCCAGCAGGGTTACCCAGTGCACTGTGAAAGAAAGGTAACGTCCTGTCCATGCCTGCTGGACCATGAGTCAGCGGTAATATGCACCTTATTGCTGACCGCCCTGTCCAACGAGACCAAGACATTGCCTTCCACATACCGGTAGAGAGCCGGAATAGCCTTCCGAGAAAAAAAATGGGATTTGGGAACCTGCCACTGAGTTACCACACATTCCACAAATTCTCGTAAAAGGGGGCAGAGTCTACCAGCTGAAAAGGCAGCAGTTGGAGTGCTAGCAATTTAGCCAAACTAGCATTCAGCCGCTGAGCATGTGGATGGCTGGGACCAAATTTCTTTTGACGGTTTAGCAACTGGGGTAGGAAAATTTGCCTGCTACAATCGGATTTAGGTGTGCCGCTAGTAGATTGCCCACAAGTGCTTGAGACACCTAATTCTACACCTTCATTCCTCTCAGTGCAGGTCTCTGAGAGGACTGAAGGTATAGTGGGGTTGGAGATCCCAGCTGATGAGGAGCAAGGTGAGGTCCGCATTGTTCTTTGGTGTGGGTCTTTTAATTACTGTTGCCAATGGACTGCATGGGAGCTCGACATATGTCTGGTCAAAGTAAGTAAGTATTCCCGCGCTACTGCAGTAGTGTACCCAGGAATCAATAAAATAGTGAGTATGTAAATATTAAAATAGGTAAATAAAGGTAACAATTGGTTGCAGCAAAACACCGACAACGGACTGCATGGGAGCTCGACATACAGTGCCTTGCGAAAGTATTCGGCCCCCTTGAACTTTTCAACCTTTTGCCACATTTCAGGCTTCAAACATAAAGATATAAAATTTAAATTTTTTGTGAAGAATCACCAACAAGTGGGACACAATTGTGAAGTGGAATGAAATCTATTGGATATTTTAAACTTTTTTAGCAAATAAAAAACTGAAAAGTGGTGCGTGCAAAATTATTTGGCCCCTTTACTTTCAGTGCAGCAAACTCACTCCAGAAGTTCAGCGAGGATCTCTGAATGATCCAATGTTGTCCTAAATGACTGATGGTGATAAATAGAATCCACCTGTATGTAATCAAGTCTCTGTATAAATGCACCTGCTCTGTGATAGTCTCAGGGTTCTGTTGAAAGCGCAGAGAGCATCACGAAGACCAAGGAACACACCAGGCAAGTCCGTAATACTGTTGTGGAGAAGTTTAAAGCCGGATTTGGATAAAAAAAGATTTCCCAAGCTTTAAACTTCCCAAAGAGCACTGTGCAAGCGATCATTTTGAAATGGAAGGAGTATCAGACCACTGCAAATCTACAAAGACCTAGCTGTCCCTCTAAACTTTCAACTCAGACAAGGAGAAGACTGATCAGAGATGCAGCCAAGAGGCCCATGATCACTCTGGATGAACTGCAGAGAACTACAGCTGAGGTGGGAGAGTCTGTCCATAGGACAACAATCAGTCGTACACTGCACAAATCTGGCCTTTATGGAAGAGTGGCAAAAAGAAAGCCATTTCTCAAAGATATCCATAAAAAGTCTCGTCTAAAGTTTGCCACAAGCCACCTGGGAGACACACCAAACATGTGGAAGAAGGTGCTCTGGTCCGATGAAACCAAAATCGAACTTTTTGGCCACAATGCAAAATGATATGTTTGGCGTAAAAGCAACACAGCTCATCACCCTCAACACACCATCCCCACTGTCAAACATGGTGGTGGCAGCATCATGGTTTGGGCCTGCTTTTCTTCAGCAGGGACAGGGAAGATGGTTAAAATTAAAGGGGAAGATGGATGCAGCCAAATACAGGACCATTCTGCATGAAAACCTGTTGGAGTCTGCAAAAGACCTGAAAGTGGGACGGAGATTTATCTTCCAACAAGACAATGATCCCAAACATACAGCAAAATCTACAAAGGAATGGTTCACAAATAAACGTATCCAAGTGTTAGAATGGCCAAGTCAAAGTCCAGACCTGAATCCAATCAAGAATCTGTGGAAAGAGCTGAAAACTGCTGTTCACAAACGCTCTCCATCCAACCTCACTGAGCTCGAGCTGTTTTGCAAGGGAGAATGGGCAAGAATTTCAGTCTCTTGATGTGCAAAACTGATAGAGACATACCCCAAGCGACATGCAGCTGTAATCGCAGCAAAAGGTGGCTCTACAAAGTATTAACGCAAGGGGGCCGAATAATTTTGCACGCCCCACTTTTCATTTTTTTATTAGTTAAAAAAGTTTCAACAATCCAATAGATTTTGTTCCACTTCACAATTGTGTCCCACTTGTTGGTGATTCTTCACAAAAAATTTAAATTTTATATCTTTATGTTTGAAGCCTGAAATGTGGCAAAAGGTTGAAAAGTTCAAGGGGGCCGAATACTTTCGCAAGGCACTGTATGTCTGGTCAAGCATGTAGTGCCCAAGTGGCTACTGTTTTGGCCACGCTTGATACACTTCAGACATATGTTGCAAACAGCAATGGTGCAATCTGCTGCACACGTCTCAAAAAAGGCCAACATCAAAGAACTTTTGAAAAAACGTGCAGTCAGCAGCACCCTGCACATGCGGAGCTCTGCGGTGTGATGCAGTCAGTTGGCTGTCCTTAAGCTGGCTGCTGGAGGGCATCCTGCCTCGTTGGAGATGTGCCGCCTCCTCCTCTCTTCTATCAGGCCCCCATGTAGAGTCAGCAACCTCATCATCCCCTCCCTCCTCGCCACTGGCGCAAACCTGGCAGTATGCTGCAGCTGGGGGAACATGACTGCCAGTTTCTTGTCCTTCTTGGGCACCCCCTCTCTCTGGGCTCACGTTACTGCCTTCATCCTCAACCTGGGTACCATCATCGGAGCCTTCAAAATGCTGCGCATCCTCCTGCAGCATGAACCCAACACTGTGGTCGAACAGTTCGGGGGACTCCTCAGGACATGATGGTGGGGCTAGGGAAGGAGTGACTGATGCCATTGAGCCAATGGAATAGGCCGCTTTGGCAGCTGCATTGGCAGCCAAACTTGTCTTAGCCTGGGTGACAGAGGATGAGGAGGATGAGGATGGCTTTGTGATCCACTCTACCAACTCTTCTGCATGTTGTGGCTCAACACGGCCAGCTGTCGAAAAAAAGGACAATCGTGCCCCACGGCCACGTGCTAAGGATGCACCATGTCCACGACCAGCACTGTTGGCTGTAGACACAGAGCCTGCTTGCCCACTATTAGAGGCATGTGAGCATTTGCCTTTCCTTGGTGGCCTTCCAGACATGCTGTAAAATTTGATTAGCAAAATACTGCCTGAAGTTTACTAGAAAAATTTCACCAGGAATGGCCTGCAGTCAGGTATAGGCTTGGCTAGACTAGAATGCAGTGGATATATATGTAGGAGACTGTATATATATCTTTATGCGCTGCAGATCACTGAATCACCTGCCTGGCCTGCCTGCCTGAAAGTGTCTTTGAATACGTACACCAGGAATGGCCTATAGTCAGTTATAGGCTTGGCTAGACTAGAATGCAGTGGATATATATGTAGGAGACAGTATATATATATATTTTATTCACTGCAGATCACTGAATCACTTGCCTGCCTGCCTGAAAGTGGATTTGAAAATGTACACCAGCAATGGCCTGCAGTCAGATATAGGCTCGACTAGACTGGAATGCAGTGGATATATACATGTTGGAGACTGTATGTATGTATGTATATATATTTAATGCACTGCAGATCACTGAATCACTTGCCTGCCTGAAAGTGTATTTGAAAACGTACACCAGAAACGACCTGCAGTCAGTGGATATATATGTAGTAGACAGTATATATATTTTATGCACTGCAGATCACTAAATAACCTGCCTGGTTAAAAATTCAATAAAAATATATTGAAAAAAAATAAATAAATAACCTGCCTGGCCTGCCTGCCTGAAAGTGTATTTGAATACGTACACCAGGAACAGTCTGCAGTGAGATCTACCTAAACTGGATACAGTATACAGATATAGATATACAAAGCCGGGATGTATATACTAAATACACTGCAGCTAAATTAATTCAACTGCCTGCCTGAAGTATATTAGAAACAGTACAGCAGGAACTGTCTGCAGTGGATAGAGATATATATACAGATATATATATACAAAGCCGGGATATATAAATTAAATACACTGCAGCTAACTGAATCAACTGCCTGCCTGAAGTATATTAGAAACAGCACAGCAGGAACGTGTGTGTGTGTGTGTGTGTGTGTATGTATTATAATATATATATATATATATATATATATAATATATATATACACACACACAAAGCCGGGATGTATATATATATATATAGTAGCGAGGAGACGTTGCTGGAAGTGGCAGCAGAGGAGGCTGCTGAGTGATTCCTGGTCCGATATTTTTTGGAGAGTGTGCATATTCCAAACCGATCTGAGTGAGAAATACCATTGGAATTTCTATCCCTGGTTAACCCTGTACAAGGAGATCCGGATTGCTGCTGATGCTTGATGGTTCATACCTGTCCCGTTAACATCATATTACAGGCTTATCTAAGCTTGCCCTCTGGTAAGCGCAATCATTTATTGGTGGTGGATCACGGTGGTTTTGATTTCTACTGTCACCAGAATTTTGAGTTCACATTGTCACATATATGAACTATATTTTTATTCACTTTTTTCATTTTTATGTTACTGGACTTTATTGTTTGGGTTCATTTGTAAATTTGCACACATATTGATTGACATATTATTTTTTACTTATCATTCACCAGCGCGGCTTTTTGTATTATTTTGTATATATATATATATATATATATATACACCAGTCTGACTGTATGTATATATAATATATGAAATACACTGCTGCAGCTAACTGAATCAACTGCCTGCCTGAAGTATATTAGAAACAGTACAGCAGGAACGGTCTGCAGTGAGATCTAGCTAACTGAATAAACTGCCTGCTCACAGTAAATTAAATGACACTCTCTCTCCGCCAGCAACACACTACACAAGGCCGACGTGCAAGCGACCTTGTATAGTGTGGGGCGTGGACTTAACCCCTTGAGACATAATTGGCCAATGGCACCCTGCCTTTGGCCAATTATGTCTCTCTTTGCTGACGGCACTGTGATTGGCCAAAGCATGCGGGTCATAGTGCATGCTTGGCCAATCATCAGCCAGCAATGCACTGCGATTACGCAGTGCATTATGGAGAGTGACGTGTCACTCAAATTTGATTCCGCTGCAGTGCCATAGAATGAGATCTGCCGTTGGATGAGATGCTCCGCCTCCATCACATCCTAGTGGCTCACACTGGTCACGTGACCTATTTAACCGTCATGCATCGACGCGAACATCAGTCTCACTTTGGCTATCACAGGGAGAGGATCTCCTCCCTGTGATAGCTGAAGCTGCACAGTCCGGAGGGGGAGGAGCTGATCTGTACACATACCTGATCACTGTCAGGGAGGAGTGATCACCTCCCATATACATGATCAAAGAGAAGTCTCCTATAGAGATATATACAGTATAGTTCCCAACTGTCCCTGATTCGGAGCAATGTCCTTCTGTCCCTCTTTCCTCCTCATTTTGGTCTGATCTGTATAGATGTACATAAAATGCACTTTTTTTTTTACAGCATATATCATATAGTACATATATTTTGTGATTAAATAACATTTATAATCAATCCAGCTATCACATGGAAAGGAGATCCTCTCCCTGTGATAGCCAAATTGAGACTGATGTTCGCGTCGATGCGTGACGGTTAAATAGGTCACGTGACCAGTGTGAGCCAATAGGATGTGATGGAGGCGAAGCATCTCATCCGACGGCAAATCTCATTCTATGGCAATGCACCGCCCCATAATGTCCCATCTTCGTTGAATGATCGATAAGCCGATGTTCGAGTTAAACTCATGTTCATCTCGAACACGAAGCTCATCCCTTACGAAAGGCAAATCCACTTTGCACCGCAAGTGCACTTGAAAGTACACTGAAAGTGCACTTGGAATAAAGTCGCTGTAGATCTGAGGGGGACATGCAAAATAAAAAACAGCATTTTAGCTTGCACATGATTGGTTGATAAAATCAGCAGAGCTTCCACTCATTTCAGATCTACCCCTTAGATTTAGAGCGACTGCACTTCCAAGTGCACTTTCAGTGCAAAGTGGATTTTCCTTTCGTACATAACCCCCATAGTACAGAGTAATAAAGCAAGAAAGTTAAGATCCTATAGGGAATGAAAGCTTAAAGATTTGGAGTCATGCAGTTTTAGTGGCACTTGATGTCTGAATTATGTGGGCATGCATGATACTCCTATTTACTGCAAAGGGTATACAACAGTTATATCAAACATGCAGTGCAAGTCAGCTCCTTAAAGCAGTTTTGATGACACAAGAAGGTACCTTTCTGCAATTTAAGTCTGCTGTAGTACTCTGAATTGCTAGCCTTTTAAGCATGTGTAAAATAACCTTCTTTCATTATTAGGAAAACCATCATGAAGACATAATATTATGCAGCTCAATTAATTTGTATGCAATAGGGCTCGCAGATAATAAGTCCCACAAAGAACATACAATTTTTTATATGTGGCAGGGGCTATTGTGGGCCTCAGGAATGTAAGTTTGATTTTTTACCACTACATTACTTTTACTATACACTGACAATCTAAGAGCGGTTTAATAGATGTCTTCTCAGTTCCTATTGGACCAATGGTCTGCTCATAGTAGTGCTAGCAATGCTTAGTTTCAATGATGTCCCTTCCATTTCACAAAAGTAAAATTTGGAACCCGCATTTGTAGCAACATCTGTTCACATAAGATTTTCCTAGCAGACCATCAAAATCAATAAAGCATTACAAATTAAAAAGCATTTTAAATTTATCTTCAAACAAAATAACATGCTATTTAGTCTTGCGCAAACAAAAATCTTTGGCATGAAATACAAGTACTGATATCATCTTAAATTCCCTTTTAGTGATTAATATATTACATAAATTAGGAAGAAAAGACATTTACCATTTATGACTTGGTCAGCGAATAATCTTTCTTATTTACCGATTTCCTGTGTTTGTATACGAATATTATCGCTACAACCAGGAAAATCACAAAGGCGGGGGCAGCTGCAAAATACCAGGCAAAAGAGGAGGCTGTAGAAATGTAGAAAAATAATAAGCTTACTAATATGTGCTGCAATCAAACACTGATATAAACAAGGCAGATCTCCAAAAGAATTTTGTTTCAAACTAATGTGGAGGCTGTACTGTGATAGTTTATCAGAGGCATAAAACAAAGATCGACTAAAACACAAATGTAAACAAAGCATCCATTCTGACTAACCGACTAGTCTCGTAAATGCAGAGAGTAAACAGAAATCATGATTAAAGCCTCAAGTAGTTTTGTGCTTACAGTAACCTAATAAATGAATAAACATTTAAGTGGAGTGTCATGCCCAGAGACAGTTTTTTCCAGTAATCAGCTGACGAAACACATGCTGGCTCTTGAGCCCTATGGACCATCATAGCAGAACATAGAAGGAACCATTATTTGCAACATGCATAAAAATCTCAATATTTATTTTCAAAAACTACTTAAAGTGGTGTCCCCCCCCCCCCCCCCCCCCCCCCCCCCCCAAAAAAAAGGCTTAAAATTCATAAAAAAAAAAAAAAAAAAAAAAAAAAAAATTGCCTAAATGCCTGTTGCTAGGGGGTTCCTCGTAGTCTGCCTCCTGCGTAGCCTCAGCTGGTGACATCACTTTCCCATGGCGCAGGAAGGGCTCCCCAGTCATCTGGGACCTGCGCCGCTCACGCATGAAGCCACAGCCGGGTGCCCACATTTGCAATGCCGGCGCCGCCGAGCGGATTGGGGAGCTAGCAGAGCTTCGACCCCCCCGCATCGCTGGACCCTGGAACAGGTAAGTGTCCGATTATTAAAAGTCAGCAGCTGCAGTATTTGTAGCTGCTGACTTTAATTTTTTTTTTTTTAAGGGATACACCTCTTTAAGATACACTCACATTTTCATGTGCACAATGTCTAGTTCACTTAGGTGTAATAGCAGAATCAGAGCCACTAGCCCTTTAAAGGAGCATAAACCATCGCTATCACCTCTCAGCATTGCTTGACGCACGATCACGCAATGACGTCACTCATGCGTTTCGCCACATGACTTTTATCAAGGGTCTATGCATGTTGCACGATGATGGTTCCTTCTGTGTTCTTTTGAAAACCACATATCCCAATGGAGAGGAGTAGAGTTGTCATCTTTAGGCCCCTTTCACACTTGTGCGACTTGTCCTGCGACTTGGGACTGCAAAGTTGCATAACAAGTCCAACCCCATGATTTCCAATGAGTACCATTCATATCTTTGACGTTGCACCGACTTCAAAGTGGTCCCTGTACTACTTTGATCTGACTTTGATGCAAGTTGAGGTCCATAGACCTCAAGTTTACACAGGCATTCCCTGAAATTGCGTCAAAAATCGTGGTAAAATCGCTGCAAAATCTCACTTTGAAGTCACGGTAGTGTACCTCAATATTTATTTAGAAAAACGAATTAAGAGTCTCTCTATATGAGAACCTGCAGCCATTACTGAAGCTGATCCCAACTTAAAGTGCAAATGCGCTTATGACCCATTAGTATATAGGTCTATGGAGGGAGGTGAGCTGCTAGGAACTTTGGTGGAGGAGTCACATGGTGTCTTTCTGCACATTATCTTTTAAGAATTGTTTGCATTAATAAGAAGATTGCTATCCACATTTATACATGGAATCAAGAGAAGAGAGAAGATATGCACATTGAAGTTTTTGTTTGGAGTGTTTCCATAAACTGTTCTGACACATTTATGTTATATACATGAACGTACCCAGTTTACATTTTTTTTCCTTTTGATCATATTTATAAATATCACTGTATATTTGGGTATATTGTATTAGTATACCCTGTAGTGGGGGTATTAATACTAAAAGGGACACCAGTGTGTAGAGGTTGTTAATTTTTAAAATATTTAACTGCATCATTTTTTATATTGAAGTGTGTTTTGGTAGCGCTACAATTTTGCTTTGAATATATCTGGCTTTAGTGTGGGGACACATATCATTGTTGACAGCTACCTATAGGAAACTTCTTGGATTGAGGTGATTGCGCATCTACCACATATATGTATGTTAGTTGTTGCGTGTACTGTAGTACAGCCCAGAAACAATAGTGCGCATTTTGCTTTTTTTTTTTTTTTTGTTATCCTACATAAAACACACTGATGCTAAATGACACCGATACTAATTTTGAAAATGCTTTTTTTTTTTTTTTTAAATGCTGCCCAAAATAAACTGACCATGACCTTTGACCCTGACCTTACTTGACCCAAACAGTAACCCTGGCACTGACCTAGCTCAAACCTTGATATAGCTATTTTTAATTTATTTTTATTTCATTTTTTTTTTTTTTTTTTAAACACAGTTGATTTCTTTTCTCTCTGCAAGGAGAGAGAGAGATACAATGTATCCCTCCCCTCCTTTCACAGAGAGCGAAGCACATTGGAGGGCTTCACAGATAACAAATCACCAATCAGAGGCAATCACAGCGATCAGGTGACCCAGAACAGGGAGTTCCAGGCTCCGATTGTTAGTATGGCATCCGAGGCTCCCAGTGAGACCCCAGTGTCAAAGACAGATACGCATATATGCTGCCCCATGGGAAAAAGGCCAGTCCAGTGGGGCCGCATATATGTGCACTGTTGGCGTCAAGCAGTTAAACTATTCCTGTGCATTAAAAAATAGATTTGAAATCAGCCCCTGAAATATCCAAAATACATGCCAAATAAACATATGCCAATCAAAAAATTGGCAGTCATGTTGCAGTATATTATATTTCTTAACCACCAGATTGTATTTCATTGGCCAAATGTGGCCTACTATTTACTTTGTAGATTACAGTTTTAATTTGTGATATGTAATAATAGAAAACATTTCCCCAAAGTGGTTTATTGTGCAATAGTACATTCATACATTATACAGGAAGTTACATTTCTATACTAATCCCTTACTGCCCTCAAGTCATCTTTCTATTGAAAAAATGGACCATACTTCCAGACTAAAATCAGTTGGCCAAAAAACAAAAGCCAGACAGATTTATTGTTCACATTTTAGTCCTGGCGTGACCTTGTTTTAATAAAGGCTGATGAAGCCTGGTGATGAAAATATACAATTAAGAGTGGACATGGATAAATATAGCCCCAATATAAACTTACATTATTAAAGCAGGGTTAAACCCAAAAACAAAAATATAATATATTGCAGCTTACTAATCTTAAGATATAGTGGCTGCATTCATTTTATTTTTTAGGCTTTTTTTCCCTTAATTTTCACATTTTGATCCAGCCAGTAAGTCTGTTATTTTTCAACTTCCTTTAACAGCCAAGCTGTGTAGCAAAAAGGACAGTTAGAGGGTTGAGAGTGAGACAAATCAATTACCACTGTCAAGGGTGCTTACAATGGCCAGCTTTTATTCATTTAAGTAAAATGTAAAACCTTAATCCCAAAATGAAACCAATTATTGTAACTGTGTTAGCTTGAGTTTGGCGTTAATTTGTTTTTTCAAGACCATCTAAATCTGATAGGACATCTAACTCTACCCTCTGTGCAATTTGACAATGTTGCATTCAAATAGTGGCTCCATTGCTTCACTCCTAAAACAGGAAATGTGTTACTGGCTGGTTTACTAGTCGACAATAAAGGAGAAAAGGCCCTAAAAAATGAATACAGACATTACATTTAAGGATTGGTAATCTGCAATGTATTACATTCTGGTTTTGGGTTAAATACTGCTTTAAATGATACTAAAGTCACATTTTTTTAACTAAAATAAAACACAGATTTATACTTACTTGCTCTGTTGAATTGTATTACCTCTTCTCCTGGGGTCCCCTCCCAACACTGTCTGTTCCTCCTCTTCTCTGAGTTCCCCCATAGCAAGCTGTGTGCTATGGGGGCACTCATATGGGCGTGTTTTCGAGCTGGGCCATGTATGTTCATAGGCACACACACACAGTATGGCTTGGCCACGCCCCCTCCCCCTCACAGGATTTGACTGACAGCAGCAGGAGCCAATGGTTCCCACTCATTCCCGGGACAAGGTCATCCAGCGCCTGGGACAAAGATGCCAAACTTCACCCCCCCCATAACCACTCCTTCCCTTAGGGTTAAGGTCAGAGCGCCCCCATCCCTGCCATAAACCATTGGGCCCAGGACAACTGCCTCTCCTGCCCACCCCTTGTCCCGACCCTGCTCCCGCTGCTCTAAGTAAAGCCTGTGAATGAAGGAGGAGAGGAAAGTAGGGCAGGGATAGTGATGGATAAAGAGTGGTGTCAGGTAAGTAGTTAGGGACGAGAGGAAGAAGATATATGGGAATGTTTTCTAACCTAATGCAGGGATGCATTAAGGTAAAAAAAACCTTTGCCTTTATAACCACTTAAACTCCACACTTTGCCACAAACCCTGTTATGCCATGTCTGGGTGTTGGCAGGTTCCCCATTGAAATCAGTAGGGCACATAATTCTAGCGGACAGCAGGTTAAGTAGCAAGAAAATAAGAGTTAATCTTCTGCAAATGTTATTTGTTTTGAAGCATGAACATATTTTTGCAGTGCAGACTTCTGCAATGTTTTACAATGTATTCATGCATGCCATTCACAAACCATGCTTTTTATAGCATGGAGGGTCTTTACAAAAAGTTCCCCCCCCCCTAATCATTTTACATGCTCAAGAAATTAAAAAAAAAAATAACGCGGATCGTATCACTGTTCAAATAGATTATTTTCTGCAATATTGTATACCACTAATATAATAAATACGATGCACATATGACATTGCTCCCAATACCTGCTTGTCTTATTTGTGTTGGCAGGACTTCTTGGCCATAATCATTGCTGGCTATGCACTTAAAATCTGTGGTGAAATCCTCTTCTTCAATGTGCTCAAAGATGAGTGGGACCTCGAAATACTGACCAGCGCTATCCAAAGTCTTTCTGCAATGCAAAGGAGATATTAATGTTTAGACAGAAGCATACAGATATTTTACCACAGGGCTTTTAGCCCATGAACATAAACGCGCTAATTTACAACTTAAATTGAGGCACCTAACTAAATCATACCGTCAAAATGATGAATGGTGAAAATGTATTGTGCAATAAAGCCCTTTTGTATTGAAGGTATTTTGTAGAAAAATAAATGTGTCCAATCTCTTTAAAGTTATACTACAAAATACTTACTGCAATGTGCCTTCTACAACACGACCATCTGCAGAGTAGTCATCAACAAAAGAGTGATTTGCCAGCCACCACACCATAAGACCGCTTTCATCAGGACCAGTAAACACCTTGCACGGAATGACCAACTTGGAACCTTTGGGAAAATGAAATATTAAACCTTTAAAAAGGCTGTTATAAACAATGTCTTTTTATACAGTAAGCATATTATGTAGCTGTCCCCAATTGATCACTCAACAAAATATTTCCACGATATTACCATGATAAAAAAATCTGTTTTTCTACTTGAAAGTAGCTGTATGTCTATGTGAATACATTTCTGACCTGCCACAATCAGGGCCGCTTTTAGAAATCATGGGGCCCCTACATCCTTCCTGATGGGGCCCCCCCCAATCCCACTTACCCCCCCCCCCTCCCCACTGTAGTTTAGTGGAACAGCAGAACTGACTTTATCCATCTATAACATACCTCCCAACTGTCCCTGATTTCGAGGGACTATCCCTGATTTGGAGCAATGTCCCTCTGTCCCTCATTCCTCCTCATTTGTCCCTCATTTTGGTCTGATCTGTAAAGTTGTATATAAAATGCACTTTTTATCTTTCAAAAAGTGTTTCCCAGTGCTAAACCTTTCATCTGAGTTCTAAATTTCTGCATTTGTATATTTTAAAAGACAATATAAAGGAATAGTAGTGGTAAAAAAAAAAGTACTTGCGGATTTAATTAACCTTTTTTGGGGGTTAATTCTCCTTTTAAGGGGGTGTGGCAGGGTGTGTCCTATTCCTACATACATTTGCTAGTAGGTGTCCCTCATTCCCATCTCAAAATGTTGGGAGGTATGCAATACCCTGAAATTGAAAAAAGTCCCTTCTTTGCTCCCACCTCCTGGGCCCCTCTGTTGAACTGAACAGGTCAATGTAATTCAAGCCCTGGTAAGCAAGTAGGAGCAGGGGTGAGATCTGGTACATCTATGTATTAATTTAGGCAGAAATGAACAGTAAAGCTGCCCAGGCCCCCCATATTTAGCTGCTCGGGCCTGGTCCCAGTCAAACAGGACTGGTTGTACTGCCTTATTAGCAGCCTTGTCACAATATACAGCAAGCCACTATTTAGACTTTATCCCAAAAGAGAGCACATACCAACTGCTGGTGAATCAAAAAATACACACTGGCTTATCCTTGGCTGTCAAAGGATGGGTTCACCTTTTAAAAATATAATAAATGCACATCTTTTTGCATATAAAAAATAGTGCATTCTTTTTTTTTTACTAGGAGCCTGCAAAGCATTGCACCCACGATCAGCAGATCATATGAGCAGGCAGTTACATACTACCAGGAAGCATCAATGAACTATCTTGAGGACTACAAGCCGTCAGCCGTAAAGGCTGTCAGTACATGTAGTTCTCCCATTCACAGAACTCGGTGAATGCCTGTAGTGATTTCGCTGCCAGTAGTGACAGCGAGCTGGGGATCCCCAATCTCGTTGTCACAATTTAAAAAATAAATAAACATGGCTGTGTTTTTTTTTTTAAATTGTAACAGCAAGATTGGGGAGAAGATCCCCAGCTCGCTGTCACTACAGGCAGCAGATCGAGGAGACGCTGCAACACTGGAAACGTGTTACATACTTCACCCTAAAAATGGGTGGAACATGTAACATGTTCCAAAAGGTGAACTGATCCTTTAAGGATAACAGTTCTCGAGAATCTTTTTTTTATTACAAACTTTTTATTAAAGAGGTATTGTCATTGCACACGAATAAACATCAGTTACATATGAAATACAAGTATATATAAAACTTTAGAAAGGAAGAACCTTCATAAACAGGTTACATATGAAAGTCTTCATGTATGTTATATCATAGTTTAATGTTGATTCCGGTCATTCTTTGGTAATTACATACAAAAAAAAACTGAATAATAATGGAATTACAAAAATTCATTGTACAAAAGAAAAATAGATGTAAACTTTAAGAAAAAATAAAAGAAGAAAACTCCAGAATCTTTTTATAAGATTGACTGCAAATATGTTTACATAATAGTAGACCAAACTTAGTCACTCCCATTTGGAGGAATAGAGATCACGCAGATGCTTTAAAATAGATCTCTGGTGCTTATTCAGCTGTTGAGTCAAAATACTTAAGATTTTCACTTTTTCCCATTGTGACCCACATACTCCCTTGCATGTCATTATGAAAGATACTTCCTGATCTCCCTGTCTGTATATCCCATTATAATTAGAAATGCGTCATACCTATGGCAGCAGCTATAATCTTTCGACTTGGTTGAACAATGACAGGATGTCTTCTCTCGTGACCTGGATATGGCAAAAGAAATTTAGAGGTGTTATAAAACATGTTAAAAGGTACAGTATGTGCATTCAAAGCTAATGGGAACAAGCTTGAATGTGACCTTCTCTCCACAACAAAAACGTAGAATCCTACACTACGCCGTAAAATCCTTTATCTGAACACAAGTTTAAGAGACCAAATTTAAGATACTCTCTAGTTGGTACAGAACTCCTACGATCATCACGTAAACAATTTCCTGACTCCACAGACCATTGCTGGAGAGATAACACGGCCAAGGGTTCAGCCTTACACATATTTTGGCCCTGTCCACTATTGAGACCCTCCAGTACTGAGGTCAGGAAGATTTCCCAGAAATTCACAGACTTTATCATATCAGAATGTCCGTTATTTTTCCTATTGCCTCACTCCTCAATTCCCATTCCAACTTTCAAGAGACCTGTACTCTGTCACCTCCTGAACGTGACCAAATTCTGGATCCCTATAAAAAAAAAAAAAAAAATTGATGGATCCCAACTCCCCCCTCAATCGAAGCTATAAGGTGTATGGAGGACCTTGTTCTTTCTTTTAAAAACAAACAGGAACTTTGCAGGAAAACTTGGTTCTATTAAACTTATTTTACACACTCAGAAGAAGGCAAAGCCCTTCTAGCTGAGAACCTTAATACCTTTCTTTTCTACTTCTCCTGCACCCTCGAGGCAAAGGCCTACACCTCATTCTAGACATGTGCAGTTTGTTTTGTTCCAAATTGAAATTTGGATGAATTTTCATTTTTTTCGGAAATTCAGAATTTTCAAATTACAATAGTACCGAATCTAAACAAATCCAAAATAACAACAAAAAAAAAGAAAAATCGGAACAAAATTCAAATTTGAATCGATTAGAATCAAATCAATTTCGAATAGTTTTTGAATTCTAATAGTTTTCTCTTTGGAAATTGGAAAACAAATCGAAAACTTTTCGAATTCGAAAACTATTAGAATTTAAAAACTATTCGAAATTGATTAGATTATAATCAATTCAAATTCGAAAAGTTTTCGATTTGTTTTCCAATTTCCAAAGAGAATAAAATAGAATAGAAAATAAAGGAATAGAATAGAAAAAAATTGAATAGAATAGAATAAAAAAAAATAGACTAAAATAGAAAGAATATAACTATCTTCTGAAATTTGACTTTTAATACATAGGAAAATAATAGAATAGAAAAAAAAGAATAGAAAAAAGTATAGAATAGACTGTAATAGAATAGAAAAGAATATAATTCAAAAAATAATAAAATAGAATAGAAACAATATAACCATTTCCTGGATGGCCGCACTTCAAAAAGGCATCTTTATTTAACCGATAAAATCCAAATACAGTCACAACATCAAATCATCATCCTATCTTCCATGATTTGATGATGCGACTGCATTTGGATTTTATCGGTTAAATAAAGATGCCTTTTTGAAGTGCGGCCATCCAGGAACTTCTTTTTCTCTTCTAATAGAAAATAATAGAATAGAATAAACAAATAGAAAAATAATAGAATTAAAAAAACAATAGAATATTTTAGAAAGAATATAACCATTTCCCAAAATTCAAATAGAATCAATTCAAATTTGAATAGAATAGAAAAGAATGGTTTAGAATAGGAAGATGGTTAGATTCTTTCTATCCTGTTGTTTTTTTTTTCTGTACGATTCTATAATTTTCTATTCTATTCTTTTCTATTCTATTCAATTTCTAATTGATTCTATTAGAATTTTGGAAAATGGTTACCGTATTTTCTTTCTATTCTAGTCTATTGTTTTTTTTTAATTTTATTCTTTTGTATTCTATTCTTTTCTATTTGAATTTCAGAAGATGGTTATATTCTTTTTATTGTATTCTATTTTATTGGTTTATATTATATTCTATTCTTTTTTTTCTGTTATATTCTTTTCTATTCTATAAACAAAAATTATATTCTATTCCTTTATCTTTCTTTCTATGTAATTCTCTTTGGAAACTGGAAAACAAATCAAAAACTTTTTTGTATTCGAAAAGTTTTCGAATTGGAAAAGTTTTCGAATTCGAATTGGAAAAGTTTTCGAATTCGAATTGGAAAAGTTTTCGAATTCGAATTGGAAAACTATTCGAATAAACAAAAAGGAATTCTGAAAACTAATAACACACATGTCCACCCCATTCCCTTCCTTCTTCTCTCTCGATCCACCCCCTCCCTTTTATTTTTTCTTTACCTCTTCCCCTTTCTTTTCTCTTCTAGCCCTACAGTATGTTTACTCTCCACTCTTTTCCTTCCTACTCCTCTGTCAGCCAGGTGAATACCATGCAGACATTTTATACTTCACTTTTACTTCCTAATTTCCCATTTCCCTGCTCTTTTAAACCACTTCAGCCCTGTAAGGATTTGCCCCCTTCCTGACCAGGCCATTTTTTGCGATACAGCACTGCGTCTTTAACTGACAATTGCGTGGTCGTGCAACATTGTACTAAAACAAAATTGATGTCCTTTTTTTCCCCCCCACAAATAGAGCTTTATTTTGATGGTATTTGATCACCAAAAGAAACACAATATTTTGTACTTTTTGCTATAATAAATATCCCAAAAAAAGTAAAAAAACGAATTTCTTCATCAGTTTAGGCCAATATATATTCTTCTACATATTTTTGGTAAAAAAAAAAAAAAAAATCGCAATAAGCGTATATTGATTGGTTTTCGCAAAAGTTATAGCGTCTACAAAATAGGGAATAGATTTATGTCATTTTTATTTTTTTTTTTTTCTAGTAATGGTGGCGATCTGAGATTTTTTTGGGACTGCGAGTTTGCAGCGGACAGATCGCTTTTGACACTTTATTGGGACCATTGACATTTATACAGCGATCAGAGCTAAAAAAAAAGCCACTGATTACTATATAAATGTCACTGGCAGGGAAGGGGTTAACACTAGGGGGCGAACAAGGGGTTAACTGTGTTCCCTGTATGTGTTTCTAACTGTGGGGGGATGGGAGTGACTGGGGGAGGAGACATATCATTGTTCCTACTTGGTAGGAACATACGAGCTGTCTCTACTCCCCTGACAGAACGGGGATTTGTGTGTTTACGGATCCCCGTTCTTGTTCTGTCAGGAGCGATCGCGGGTGCCCAGCAGGCATCACGCCCGCCTAAAGGGACACGCTGCGTTTGCGCGCCTGCTATAGAGTCTTAAAGAGCTGACGTATAGCTACGGCGATTTGCGCAGCTGTGCCAACCTGCCACAGTATAACTGCGGCGGCTGGTCGGCAAGCAGTTAAACAAAAATTAACAGTGGGTTGTACAGGGATTAATTAAGGCCCTTTATGTGCCTTCAGGTCGTACTCTACTTTTCTCATGTTATTGAGGAAATAGTGTTTACCCCCCCCCTAATTACTGTATGTAGCTGCATTGTACCTGTAATAGCAGATTGCCCATTGTGTATGCACAGATTTCTTGGTTGTTCTGTGCAATCCTAAAACTCATCCTCCTAAATAAAAGATTTAAAAAGGTATGTGCAAACATTTAAAGCTGAGCTTTAGTCTTACTTCCCATCATTGCTTATTCTGATTTCACTGCCTAGTGTGAGGTTCTCCCAGTGTGCATTGGAAAAGGTAGCAAGTCAGATAGAGACAGCATTATTTCCTGACAAGATGCCATCCAGTATTATCTAGCCCTTTCCACCACAGCCTAACTGTCCTTGGCCCTCAAATAGGAAACCTTAACACAATTTACACAAAGTACTTAAAGCGGAACTTCAGTATTTTTTTCATCTTTCCATCTATTAAATCCTTTGCCCTTGTTATTTTAACTTTGGGTAGAAAAATATTTTTTTCTGCCAGAAAATACCTTACAGCCCACTTCCTGTTTCTTGTCTGGTCATTAGCCTAGGCTTATGACATCATGCACAGCTCTGCCTTTCACTCTCGTGAGAGTTTGCCAGGAAGGGAAGGGGGATGAGTCATAAGAGGGCCAATTAGAGCTGCATAGCTGGAGGTGTGCCTCTGTGTGTCTGTGTAAATCCAGGAAGTTAACAGGCAGCAGCTTCAGCTGCCCACAGTTAAAATGGATGCAGCCAGACTCAGTGGAGGGAGATTTCTGCAGCATATTTGGCGAGTACAGAATCGCAGTATATATAAAATAATATGCAAAGTGGTTTGCTTCAGAATGAGGGAAGCTTCAGAATGGCAAAGATGTTTTTATTACAAATTATGTGAGCAGACTGCAGTGTTACTAAACCCAGGACCCTGCATTCACTAAATCTGGTCTGCTACAGTACACAGAACATGAAAATGCAATAGTTTTTAGTAAATATAAACTGCGAAATACCCTTTCTCATGAGCAGTATATAACAGTCTTGTGACTTCTATCAGTATCTGGTTAAAGCTTGTAAGAGGAGTTTTCATTCTACCCAGACTGTTCTATATGGCTGCAGGACCCTTGACCCTCTGTCTGGACAGTGCCGATTGGCCCTGTGCTGATCACATGCACTGTCCCCCCCCCCAATAAAATCTCTCTAGAAATACACACCAAGCATGTACAGCTTGTCCCCCTAGTCTTTGTTCTACCAGGAGATGGTTTGGGGACTGTGGAAGAACGGGGAGGAACAGAGAAGACCGAATCAAACAGCCTTTTTACAAAATGCAGAGGATTAACCCCTTAGGTTCCACAGCAAGTATAACAAGCATTTTTACTGAATATTTTACTGTTGTGGGTTTAATAACACTTTAATTGTAAGCAAGATAAACATGAGAATGAAGCAGTTTAATTTTTCAAAAATTTTGCTGAATATGTGCATAGAAAAGCAAAAAAAAAACAAAAAAACCTAGTGATGATGTCACTGGGTACAAAATAAGGTATGTAAACAAAATGTAAAGATTTTATTGAATATGTTCATTAGCATGTTGATGAGGGAGAAAGGAGGGCAAAATATAAGCATATTAACTGCCTTGCGACCGACAGCTGTCAATTGAAGGCCAGGCAGCGCAGCTCTCGTGGCGGGAGGGCGTCATATGATGGCCTCCCCTTCTTGGCCCTCCAGGGAGCGCGCGGGCGTGCCCGTCGTGTCACTGGGCACCCGATGCGCATGCCTGGGGGCCGTGATGTCCACCGGGCACCCACAATTGCCCGGTAACACAGCAGGACCATGGATCTTTGTGTGTAACACACAGATCCACGGTCCTGTCAGAGGAGAGGAGACCGATGGTGTGTTCTCCGTACAGAGAAACACCAATTGGTCTCCTCCCCTTGTGAGTCCCCTCCCCCTACAGTTAGAATCACTCCCAGGGAACATATTAACTCCTTCAGCGCCCCCTAGTGGTTAACCTCTTCCCTGACAGTCACATTTATACAGTAATCAATGCATTTTTATAGCACGGATCGCTGTATAAATGTGAATGGTCCCAAAAATGTGTCAAAAGTGTCCGATATGTCCGCCGCAATATCGCAGTCACGATAAAAATCGCAGATCGCCGCCATTACTAGTTAAAAAAAATAAAAATAATAAAAATGCTATAAATCTATCCTCTATTTTGTAGACGCTATAACTTTTGTGCAAACCAATCAATATATGCTTATTGCAATTTTTTTTACCAAAAATATGTAGAAGAATACGTATCGGCCTAAACTGAGGGGAAAAAAACATTTTTTATATTTTTTTTCGGGATATTTAGTATAGCAAAAAGTAAAAATATATATATTTTTTTTTAAACTTGTCCCTATTCTTTTGTTTATAGCGCAAAAAAAAAAAAAACTGCAGAGGTGATCAAATACCACCAAAAGAAAGCTCTATTTGTGGGGACAAAATTATAACAATTTCATCTGAGTACAGTGTTGTATGACCGCGCAATTGTCATTCAAATTGTGACAGTGCTGAAAGCTGAAAAATGTCTTGGGCAGGAAAGGGGTGAAAATCCACTGTATTGAGGTGGTTAAAATTTAGCTTTGACACGACCGTTTTACTCTGAAAAGGCATATTATAACGAGTGCTTCTATTTCCTCTGTATATTCTTATCACTCACATACAATATTGCTGTACATTGTATTGTGTGACCAGAAATAACAGAACAGACCTAACCTAACCTTAAAGCATTACAAGTCCTAGGGTGCTAGAAATTACCTATAATTTGCAGCTGTATAATCCTGGAGACTGAGAAGTGTCTGTTCTCATGAGTGAAGTCGAACTGACATTTATAATACCCGGCATCGTCATGATGTACATTCTTTATTAAAGCATATGTTGCACCATCGAAATACTGAAATCTGGAGTTTTCATCCACCAGAGCTTCTCCATTCTAATCAAAAAAGAAAAAATAGACATGTTGAGAAATAAGCGGATCTATTTTTATTGCCTGAAATGTACACATAAAATTAACCCTTGAGATGCCAACAGTAAACACAGTGTTAGACCCCTTTCACACTGGGGCGGGAGCCGCGGCAACGGTAAAGGAGCGCTATATTTAGCGTCGTTTTACCCGCAGGATTCGTCTGCTAGCGGTGCGGTTTTAACCCCCGCTAGCGGGCGAAAAAGCGGCGCTTTGCGGCGGTATTGCCGTGGTGTGAATACACCGCTCCTATACCGCTCCAAAGATGCTGCTAGCAGGACTTTTTTTTACCGTCCTGCTAGCGCACCGCTCCAGTGTGAAAGCCCGCCGGCTTTCACACTAGAGTGAATGGGGCCGTTTTTTTCAGGCGGTGTACAGGCGCTATTTTTTAGAAAACCGCCCCAGTGTGAAAGGGGCCTAACTGCTCAGGTCTTTTTTTCCTTTTAGGCTGAGGTCGTTCAGTGACCTGAGAACTTCTTTTACCTCCCTTTACCTTCTTTTACCTCCCTGTTAATAACAAAGGAGGGGTACTCCAAACACTTCCACCTCATTCTCCTGTCAATGTGGAAATAAGAAGTTTCCTAAAACTAGCAATCAACTTCAGATTTGCCTTGGAAGCAAATATGTAAAGTATGTAAAATGGATAGAAACAAAGATCCTTTTTTAAAAAAAAAAAAACTAAGGCAGGCCATACATGGGTGGAAATTCAAAAGAATTTTCTTTCGAAAATCTTATCTAAGAATTTTCGTTCAAATTTCGCACCATTGGTGGGCTGCAGCAACAGACGGTTTTCGTGCAGCCATCGAATTTGATGGAAATTTTTGGAAAAACAAACGATTTTCTAATCAATGAAAATTGTGCGAGAAATGTAATCGAAAAAGAAATGCGCATGGGCAAGAAAAAGAAGATTCAAGATTAAATATAATTAACACTAATAATAATAATAATAATTAACATATTAAAAATAATAACACTCCTAAACCTTGTAGACCTTGTTATAGCTGCAAAGGGTGAGCCAACTCAATATTGAACACTACGGACTAAGACTGGGATGCTGTTAAAGTTCATGTGTGTGTAAAGGCAGGCGTCCAAATACTTTTGGTAATATAGTGTGTGTTTATTTATATATATATATATATATATATATATATATATATATATATATATACACATACATACACACACACACAGACTCTCAAAAGTGAGTACCCCCCTCACATTTTTGTAAATATGTTAAATTAAAAATTAAATTACACATTTACACTGTTATACAACCTGTACACTCACTACATTGTGAGTGTAATTTCTTCAGTGTTGTCACATGAAAAGATATAATAAAATATAATAAATAATATAATAAATAATAATAATAAATATAATAATTTTATAATAATAAAATATTCACAGAAATGTGAGGAGTGTACACACTTTTGTAAGATACTGTATAAATAAATATATATATATATATTAGGATTATAGAGTTCAAAAGGGATGGGATGAACAGATTGAGATCATTAACTGGAAATAAATGTATTCCATATTTATCCTTCTGTTCCAGGAAATCCATTGTTTAATACATGGAAGGTTAGAGACCTGCCTGCTGCATGCCACTTTATCTTGGGGTCATCTATCAAATATTTCAACTTTAAATCTTGAGTTACAACATCCAACAACACAAAACATTCTATTATCTGTATATCTCACATTTTATTTTCAGCCTGTTCATTGGTTCTCCTATCAGAGAATGCCCTTAGTTTGAGTCATGAAACCAAATGACCAAGATAAGAAAACGTATTTTCAAAAATGTACTTTATAAGTTTAGTCTAATGAGATTTGAAAATAACGTGCCATGGGCTTGAGTAAAGCTTTATGAGTTGAACCTAAAGTGTAGAAATGACCATGATGACCACAGGGCCAGTATATTGTTCTTTTGTATAATCAATATATTTGACCATTTCTTGCTGCAAGCCTGGCTTTTTGCTGCAAGATCTCTCACCATACTTGGGCTAGCCCATTTAGAAGGTTACAGGAGCCATTAACAACCAGGGGAAGGAGCAGGCATGCTTTTGATCTGTTGCTTAAAAAGTGTTGGCAGTAGACATAGACAGGCAACGAGCAACATGGAAGGCAACAATAACAGCCCTGTACTTTTCTAATGATAGGATCACTTTAAGAAATATGGAAGAGAGTATCTCACACACTGTTAAACAACTATTGGCCCAGATCCCTGAGAAACATTATTAGGGTTAAAAAAAAGTTCAAAGAAATTGTATGGCGTAATTTCAGCAGCCTAGCTGGAAAAAGTAGCTCCCCCCACCATATGAAAAAGTTATTCCCATACTAAACTTTCTGTGTGAGAAATAGGGTGCTCAACAAGCTTTCATTTTAAATTGTGCTCCATCCACTAAAAAATACACTAATTACTTTTAGAAGTCTGTTCATATTTATATTATTGCTGTGTTATTGGTGCCTTGAAAAAGTATTCACACCCCTTTAAATTTTCCACATTTTGTCATGTTACAATCAAAAACGTAAATGTATTTTTGTTGGGATTTTATGTGATAGACCAACACAAAGTGGCACATAATTGTGAAGTGGAAGGAAAATGATAAATGGTTTTCAACATTTCTTTACAAAAAAATTTCTGAAAAGTATGGTGTGCATTTGTATTCAGCCCCCTTTACTCTGATACCCCTAACTAACTAGTGGAACCAATTGCCTTCAGAAGTCACCTAATTAGTAAATAGAGTCCACCCTGTTTGTATTTTAATCTCAGTATAAATACAGCTGTTCTGTGAAGCCCTCAGAGGTTTGTTAAAGAACCTTGGTGAACAAACAGCATCATGAAGGCCAAGGAACACACCAGACAGGTCATGGATAAAAGCAGGGTTAGGTTCTAAAAAAAAACATCCCAAGCTTTGAACATCTCACGGAGCACTGTTCAAATCCATCACCTAAAAATGGAAAGAGTATGGCACAACTGCAAACCTACCAAGATATGGCCATCCACCTAAACTGACAGGCCGGTCAAGGAGAGCATTAATCAGAGAAGCAGCCAAGTGGCCCATGGTAACTCTGGAGAAGCTTCAGAGATCCACAGCTCAGGTGAGAGAATCTTCCCACAGGACAACTATTAGTCGTGCGCTCCACAAATCTGGCCTTTATGGAAGAAGAAAGCCATTGTTGAAAGAAAGCAATAAGAAGTCTTGTTTGCAGTTTGCAAAAAGCCATGTGAGAGGATAGCAAACATGTGGAAGAAGGTGCTCTGGTCAGATGAGACCAAAATTTAACTTTTTGGCCTAAAAGCAAAACACTATGTGTGGTGGAAAACTAACACTGCACATCACCCAGAACACACCATCCCCACCGTGAAATATGGTGGTGGTTTCATGTTGTGGGGATGTTTTTCTTCAGCAGGGACAGGGAAGCTGGTCAGAGTTGATGGAAGATGGATGGAGCCAAATACAGGGCAATCTTAGAAGAAAACCCGTTAGAGTCTGTAAAAGACTTAAGACTGGGGCAGGGGTTCCCGTTCCAGCAGGACAGCGACTCTAAACATACAGCCAGAGCCACAATGGAATGGTTTAGATCAAAGCATAGTCATGCGTTAGAATGGCCCAGTCAAAGTCCACACCTAAATCCAATTGAGAATCTGTGGCAAGACTTGAAAATTGCTGTTCACAGATGCTCTCCATCCAAGCTGACAGAGTTTGAGCTATTTTACAAAGAAGAATAGGCAAAAATGTCACTCTCTAAATGTGCAGAGCTGGTTATACAAAGTATTGACTCAGGGGGGCTGAATACAAATGCATACCACACTTTTTACATAGTATTTGTAAAAAAAAAATGAAAACCATTTTTCATTTTCCTTCTGCTTAGAAATTATGTGCCACTTTGTGTTGGTCTATCACATAAAATCCCAATAAAATACATTTAAGTTTTTGGTTGTAACATGACAAAATATGGAAATTTCAAGGGGTATGAATACTTTTTCAAGGCACTGTACTTATTAAAACATACATTTTTTTATTGTCTTCATTTGCATAATATAGCTTGAGAAAGGGACTACCTAAAGAAAATAAGAATGTGCTGTTCATTTTATTATATTAGAAATATAGTAGTTAAACAAAAGAGGAATAGGAGGTCTCATTTGCAATAATAGATCAGGCAAATGGGGCTTTAGTTTAAAAGAAAATGCATTCAAGCTGATCAAATTATATAGTATCAATATAGTTGTGTGAAAAAGTATTTGCTCCCATTTTTTTGCTTATTTCTCACACTTAAATGATTCAGATCACCAAACACATTTTAATATTACACAAAGATAACCCAAGTAAATCCAAGAGGCAGTTTTTAAATTATTATTTCATTTATTAAGGGAAAAAAGCTATTCAAACCTGCCTGGCCTTATGTGAAAAAGTAATTGCCCCCTCCCATGCTTAATCATGAATGAACTGTGATTAACTACAACTTCTTGGAAAGCTGAGTTAAATTTCACTTGCCACACTGTTTACTGCCAGACCTGTTGAATCAATAAATCACATAAATAGAAGCTGCCTGACAAAGTGAGCACACTAACAGATCACAAAAAGCCACACATCATGCCACAATCTAAAAAAAATTCAAGAACAGATTAGAAACAAAGTAATGTACATGTATAAGTCTAGGAAGCCATTTCTAAGGCTTTGAAACTCCAGTGAACCACAGGGAGAGCCATTATCCACAAATGGAGATAACTTGGAACAGTGATGAACCTTCCCAGGAGCGGCCAGCCTACAAAAATTACTCCAAGAGCATGACGACGAATCATCTAGGAGGTCATAAAAGAACCCAGAACAACATCTAAAGAACTGCGCAAAAATGGCATCCATGGAAGAGTTCCAAGGCCAAAGCCACTGCTGACCAAAAAGAATACAACATCTTGATGTACTAATGTACTAACGAAGGTGTGCGTACAGTATTTCATTACAAGAACATCATACAAACAGTCAGACATGGTGGTGGTAGCGTGATGGTCTGGGGCTGCTTTGCAGCTTCAGGACCTGGACGACTTACCATAACTGATGGAACCATGAATTCTGAGCTCTACCAGAAAATCTTAAAGGAGAATGTCCGGCCATCAGTTCGTGACCTCACACTGAAGTGCACTTGGGTTATGCAGCAGGACAATGATCCGAAACGTAACAGTAAGTCCACCTCCAAATGGTTCAAACAAAGCAAAAGGTTTTTGGAGTGGCCTAGTCAAAGCCTGGACTTAAATCCAATTGAAATGCTGTATCATGACCTTACACAGGCTGTTCATGCTGGAAAACCCTCCAATATGGTTGAATTAAAACAATTCTGTAAAGAAGCGTGGGCCAAAATTGCTCCACAGCAATATGAAAGACTCATTGCCAATTATTGAAAACGCTTGATTGCAGTTGTTGCCGCCAAGGGTGGCACAACCAGTTATTAGGTTTAATTTTGGATAGAGTGGAGAAGTGGTTATTGGAAAGGAAGTGGCTATTGGAAAGGACGTGAAGGGGAATTTCCACAATAGGACACAGACCGGCTTGTATACTATTTTTTTCTTTACAGGGATAGAGAGGTTAGTGTTAGATCCATGGTGTCTATAGATGCAGGGATATTAGATTTTGCATGGACTTCTACTTTAAGTTAAAATAGAGAAAAACAAGAGCAGCTACACTAAGCACAAAGCTAAATGGTTGCTCTTGGCCTCTGCTCCTCTTTTAGTTTTGAATAAACAAATACTACATTTGGATGGTAGGATTGCAGAAAGTCATCGCAGCATTATGGCACAACATGCGTGAACCCTGGTGCAACAATAATAATACCTGGGAAAAAACTGCATATGCTTTGCCTTGTCACAAATAAAAAGAATCGTTTTTTTAGAGAGTACGATTTTTTTTTTTAGTAATTATTCCAGCATTTACCTTAAAATAATGTTTAATGTGACAAAAAAAAAAAAAATCGAAATGCTTGCTTTTTCATATTTACATAATTGTATTAAAGCTGAAATTTGTATTTGTAAGTCAGTTTAGGCATATTTGTTATCCATACACTGCCAGGCACCTCACCCAGAAAGATGAAACCCCTTTTGTGTTACAGAATACAGTGGTGCCACTTTCCTACTCACAACCTGATCACTGGACAAAAAAGGAGCAGCAACACACTGAGAAAGTCATCAACTCTGTTCATTTAGTCCCGGTTCACACATATGCAATGCGGGAACTAGCACGATTCCTGTGCGGGTTCCCGCATCGCATGTCACTCGCAGGCAGTTCACACTGCCCTCTGCAAACTGCTGCGGGTGTCAATAGAAAGTTAATGACACCCCCAGATCGGTTTTCAGATCGCAGTGCAAACTGTCAAATGGTACAGGAATTGAATCGCATGGGTGTGAACACTCATGTGATCTGATTCCAGTGCAGACCAAAAAAAGAATCCTGCACTATTTTGGTGCAAATGCAATGTGATGTGATTACAGCCATACAGTTTGTACGGCTGAATTTGCATCGCACAGACATCACATGTGATCTGCACAGCAATGCGGTGTGAATCAAACACGATGTCTGAGTTCGCACAAGTGTGAACCCAGCCTTAGTCCTTTCTTTTTGCCAGAATGTTCATGAGCAAGACTGGCAGCAGAGCCTGACTATCACATAGTGCTGCTCTTCCTCTCTCAGTCTTAATGCTGCTTCAAAAGGATGAAATCAAGACAAAGTCAGTTACTTAAAGGGTTAGAGGTCTGGGGATTCTTGATTCGCTCTTCTCCCTCTACTCTCTGCAGCATTTTCCAGGATGGGTCAGAGGGATTCTAATTGGTCAGTGCTGGTACAGATCATTGCTCGGATTGTCCTAGAAGTGCTAAAAAGGGAGAAGTCTGTGCACTGACAGCTCATCACTGTAGGTACAGCGAGGACAAGGGAAGATGTATGGGGTTATTTCACCTTTTATTTTATTTTTTCTGAAAGAATGAGCTTACACTTTAAAGCAGCTCTTTTTTTTCTGTTTTTTTTTTTTTTATTTGTTGATCCTGCCAGTAACACTCTTCCTATTCTAGGGGATAATGCTCACTTTACCATACCCTATCTTTGCTGCTTTTCTAATTTGGATTACAAACAAAAATAAAAGAAAAATACCGGAGAAAAAAAACCCAGTATCCTACATGTCTCCTTTCTGTGGCCGATATAGTCCATCGTTGTAGGATACTGTTTTTTTTTCTCCGGTATTTTCCTTTTATTTTAGTTTTTAATCCAAATATCAGAGAAAAAAAAACAGTATCCTACATGTCTCCTTTCTGTGGCCGATATAGTCCCTCATTGTAGGATACTGTTTTTTTTTCTCCGGTATTTTCCTTTTATTTTAGTTTTTAATCCAAATATCAGAGAAAAAAAAACAGTATCCTACATGTCTCCTTTCTGTGGCCGATATAGTCCCTCATTGTAGGATACTGTTTTTTTTTCTCCGGTATTTTCCTTTTATTTTAGTTTTTAATCCAAATATCAGAGAAAAAAAAACAGTATCCTACATGTCTCCTTTCTGTGGCCGATATAGTCCCTCATTGTAGGATACTGTTTTTTGTTTTTTTCTCCAGTATTTTCCTATTATTTTTGTCTACATTCATTTTACAGTGCCAGCACTGAGGCTGAAATGTCCATACTTAACATGCCTTCCTCAGTGCCCTCTATTCCATACCACTGTGTGTTCAGAGTCTGATGTGGAGCTGAAAGACTAGTCCCCCATCAGGTCCACTTTATTTTTGATTGACAGTAAACAGTGGGTGGATCAATAATCGCTATTTAGCCCAATGTATTATTTTCTCAGTTCCCCATCCACCTGGTAACAAGTTCCCAAATACTTGGATACGGACATCACGTATATCCCCAGCCCCTTTATTTACACTTGGATTTGCTCAGACAGTATGAGTTCAGGGACAGGCACCCGCATGCAACCACTCCCACAAGAATGTCAAATTGGGAGCATTGTGTCCATGCAGTCGCTGCTTCCAAATCGACATGAATAGGGCTGTCTGTATGCAGATTCATGGAACACCTGTGTACACCTGATTGAATGTGGCTTAAGAATCTGTCACTGTCAGAATTAGGCGCAGGTCGTTTTTAAGCATACTACTACCAGAAAATTGTCATTACAACTTGACTGTACTCTTGACTGTATTGGTAATGTATTGTTTTTACATAATAATGGCTGTAATAACGATAAGCCGGTAATTTCTTTGTAACATTTCCAAAATAGTTATTAAAGGATTATTTACTGTAAAATGTCATACCTTATACCACTTCAGCTTCATATTGCCAGAATTATTTTCATATTCCCCTATATCTGGGCAACTCATCTGAAAGTTGAACTTCTCAAAAGCAATTTGTTCATATTTAATATCAGACAAAGATAAATCCTTATCGCTCACAACTGTCAGGGACATTGATATCTCAAGACAGAAAGATGAGTTCCTTAAAAAAAAAAAATACACCATTATATCAAATTGCATATGGTTACAACAGAAACAGTTTGCTACCATTCATTTAATACATTTTTTTAAGTTCCTGATTGACAATAATTGATAAACTGTATTCTGCTAAACTATTCATTGAGAGACACAAAAATACAGCTATATTGGTTACATATCCGTACGAGACTTATGTAAATAAGAAAAGAAACAAAAATATAGAAGAGTGACGGTAGAAAAAGAGACCAGGTGGCCCATCGAATTTGCCCAATTTTTTGTAATTTATACATGTTTTTGTTTGTCCCAAGCATGTTTTCAATTTACTTACTGTTGACTGACTAACTACCCCTGCTGGAAGTCTATTCTAGGTGTCAAATACCTTTTCAGTAAAATAATACTTTCTAATGCCGCGTACACACGAGCGGATTTTCCAGTCAGAAAAATCTTGGATGTTTTTTTCCGACGGAATTCCGCTCAAGCTTGGCTTGCATACACGCGGTCACACAAAAGTTTGCTGAACTTTCGACCGTCAAAAACACAATGACGTACAACACTACGACGAGCCAAGAAAATTAAGTTCAATGCTTCCAAGCATGCGTCAAATTGTTTCCGAGCATGCGTAGGAATTTTGCGCGTTGGAATTGCTACAGACGATCAGAATTTCTGATCGGAACTTTTTCCGACTGAAAAATTGAGAACAGGCTCTCAATCTTTTGCTGTCTGGAATTCGGCCAGCAAAAGTCCGATGAAGCATATACACGGCCCGCATTTTCCCACCAAAAGCACTCGATCGTGTGTACGTGGCAAAAGATTTGTTTTGAATTTTCCTCCTGCTAGTTTTAAGTCATGTCCCGTGTTCTTGATCTTAGCTTCATTTGGTAAAGTCCATTCGTTCCAAAGTCAAATGTTGAAGCAAATGAAATCTTTAAACGACAAAGGTTCTCCGGGAAGTTTGGACCCCTCCTCCTTCCTCCACTGTCAGACCAATTAAAAAGCACAGCACGCTTCGTGTATGCGCAGTAGGGAACCAGCTGTGAAGCCGAGAGGCTTCACTGCCGGGTTCCCTTACAAGGAATGGCGGCGGCTGCACCCGACATCCAATCCGAAGATCGGCTTGGGGTGCGACATTGCGGGCTCCCTGTACTGGTAAGTGTTCATATATTAAAAGTCAGCAGCTATAGCATTTGTAGCTGCTGACGTTTAATTTTTCATTGGGGGGGGGGCTGGACCTCCTCTTTAAACGGGATATGTCAAATGCTAATCAGCTTCTTTGCATTAACAATCAAAATGGCATAAATCTATCTTGGAAGTGAAACAAGTGGCAATGTGCCATGTGTATACACGTTCAATAAGCTTGGATTATATAGATTACAATACGCCCAAGGTATTTAAATGTTAAATGCTATGGAATAATAATAGTAATAGAGGTTAAAAGAATAGAGCATACCTGACAATACAAGTGTACATGCCAGTGTCTTCCATTACAGCTGGCAGAAACCACAAGGCATATTGGTTTGTATGAATTCTAGATTCATCTTCCGTAATTATATCCTCAGAACCATTTTTATTCCAGGCAAGCTGAAACGGTTGCTGATAAGTTTCAGAAACATCCATCTGAAAATACTGAAAAACTGGACATTTGATAATTGCTGGCTCCTTATTCAGAACAAAGTAACCAACAGAATGTGTGATCTGCATCTGACATTTTTCTACAAAAACAAGAAAAATAACAGTTGGGCATTATTCTTTTTTATCATATACAAAGAAATCAAATATGCAGTTTGTAAGTCGAAAAAATCAAAACAAACGGCTTTTAACAACGACCCAAAACTATCAGCCATTAACGATGTGGCATTGTTTTTACTGCATTAAACTAATAGAATTTTTGAAAAAGATAGTTTCTACTAACAATTGAACATTACTGCATGTGTGCTATGTGATTGAAGCTTATAATTACAGTCAACATTTTCACGTGCCGTCCCCCCAGAGAGAACACAATGGCTCCGCGGGAGGGATTCCTCCATCAACACTGACGGTCCAACAATTTTCTTTCCTGCAACCAGGAAAGAAAATTGCTCCGTCTCTGGCTGGCTTTAGTTTAGAACAGTGTGGAGAAGACATATAACTTCTGTCAGATTTTTATTGCAAACACAAGAACAAACAAAGCACTGAATTCAGATTTTCTAAGGGTCATTGAAATTGGCACACTGGCTTCATTTTGACAGCACTCCACAAAATGCAGACACTCCTTAGAAACATGGAAGGATCCAGAGTTGAGAGTCCACATACAGTCCAATGAGAGCACAAAACAAATGTCCAAGAGTCCAGGGTTTTTAATGATAAAATGATTCACATCAGAAAAAGGTCAACACGTTTCAGGGGCCAAACACACTTCCTCTTCATCAGGGCTCTGGAATTGCCTTTGTAGCATTCACTAAAAGTGGCTTAACCTGCCTTCCTGAAATCTCTACCAAGCAGTAAGTCCATTCAAAGATTGAAATTCCTAAGCCCTGATGATCGGAGAGAGTGTGTTTCCCACTGAAATGCATTGGCTTTTTTCTGCTATAATCCAATTATATCATTAAAAACCTTGAATGTTTTTTGTGGCGTTCTCAATGGATTGTATGCAGGTTTTTATAGCAGTCTGCGTTGCCATTGAGGAGATTAAGGCAGGCCATAGACAGAGCGTTTTTGATTCCTGCAACCCTATTTGTCATTCTGTCGAATTCTGCAAGTTTATACAAATATTAGTATGTCTAGACTAGAATCCAACACTTACTGTATTGCATGTTTCCCATGCTGTTATGCCACATATAAATATAAATATATACATATATATATATATATATATATATATATATATATTGCCTTGAAAAAGTATCCATACCCCTTGAAATTTCTCACGTTTTGTCATGTTACATTCAAAAAACCTAAATGTATTTTATTGGGATTTTATGTGATAGACCAACACAAAGTGGCACATAATTCCTTCCTGTGAAGAGGAAGGAAAATGATAAATGGTTTTCAAACTTTTTTACAAATAAATATCTGAAAAGCATGGATTCATAAAGAATCGTTCTTGCCAAACCAATCTACTAACCTTCTATGAGGAGGTGAGTTGCCAGCTAGACAAAGGAAGGCCCGTAGACGTGGTGTATCAGGATTTTGCAAAAGCATTTGACACAGTTCCCCATAAACGTTTACTGTACAAAATAAGGTCCGTTGGCATGGACCATAGGGTGAGTACATGGATTCAAATCTGGCTACAACATCAGGAGTACTCAGAATGGTCAGGGGTGGGTAGTGGGGTCCCCCAGGGTTCTGTGCTGGGGCCAATCCTATTTAATTTGTTCATAAACAACCTGGAAGATGGGGTAAACAGTTCAATCTCTGTATTTTGATGATACTAAGCTAAGCAGGGCAATAACTTCTCCGCAGGATGTGGAAACATTGCAAAAAGATCTGAACAAATTAATGGGCAAATGAGGTTCAATGTAGAAAAATGTAAAATAATGCATTTGGGTGGCAAAAATATGAATGCAATCTATACACTGGGGGGAGAACCTCTGGGGGAATCTAGGATGGAAAATTAGATTATAGTAGATTATAGGCTCAGCAATGGCATGCAATGCCAAGCTGCTGCTAACAAAGCAAACAGAAATTGGCATGCATTAAAAAGGGGATCAACTCCAGAGATAAAACAATAATTTTCCCGCTCTACAAGACTCTGGTCTGGCCGCACCTAGAGTATGTTGTGTATTATATACTTAAAAGAGAAAAATGAACATACAAACATAGAGGTACACTTCAAAGATTTAATAAAATATGGTTACATTGGATAAAACCTATTAATAAACTACATGATGGTCTTTCTAGTAGAGAGGAGTGAAGGGAGAGGAGATAGATAGGAGTAAGGGGTAATGGTAGAAGAGAGAGGCATAGAGGGTGTAAAAGAAAGATAATTTGTGGCTGTTTGGAGGAAATGGCTACAATTTGATGACGTACACTAGGGGAACTCAGTATGCTGTCCAGTTCTGGGAACCAGTCCTCAGGATGGATGTACTGGAAATGGAGCGAGTACAAAGAAGGGCAACAAAGCTAATAAAGGGTCTGGAGGATATTAGTTATGAGGAAAGGTTGCGAGCACTGAACTTATTCTCTCTGGAGAAGAGACACTTGATAGGGGATATGATTTCAATATACAAATTACATACTGGTGACCCCACAATAGGGATAAAACTTTTTTGCAGAAGGGAGTTTAACAAGACTCGTGGCGACTCATTAAAATTAGAAGAAAAGAGGTTTAACCTTAAACTACGTAGAGGGATCTCTAATGTAAGAGCGGCAAGGATGTGGCATTCCCTTCCACAGGCGGTGGTCTCAGCCGGGGGGCATTGATAGTTTCAAGAAACTATTAGATAAGCACCTGAACGACCGCAACATACAGGGGTATACAATGTAATACTGACATATAATCACACACGTAAAAAAAAGGTTGTTTGCTATTTCGGCCCGCCTATATCAAACAACTCTCTGCGCTCAAAGGATAAACTGTCTTAATGTATGTATGGGTAGATTTCTACAGTATAGCAATAAATGAATATATATATATATACTTGGTTAGATGTGCAACACAGAATTGGTGCACTAGTAGCAGCTGCTTAAAAAGGAAGTCGTATATAGAATGTACAATAAATAAATAACAGGTGTCGAGGAATAAATAATTAATTAAATGAATCAATTACATGCATCCAGCCTGTACCAATATTGTAGCAGCGCTTGGGTATCAGAAAAAACTGATAAGGTGGAAAGAGTATCACTTAATAAATAAATAAATAAATAAATAGATATAAATATAAATAAATGTAGCTATAAGGTGCGGTATTATATAAAAGTATGAATAGGTCAAACAATCAAATAATAATAATAATAATAAGTGAATCGGTGAAAGATAATCATTCAGCGATTAAAAACAGTCCAGCTTTCTCCATACAGGATAAAAAGATTCAGTGTGCCAAAAAATCTGTTAAGTCCATCCACCAGTGCACTCCACCGCGTGATAGGAAGATTCCCCTTTGGGGATGCACTCACCAGAAATTAATAAAATACCGGCATATACACTGTCTCATCTAGGTGCTGCTTTAATCGTCTTTCGATTCTCCAAATATTCCTCCACCGCCTCTGATTCAATAGCTCCCAGACAGGTCATATATTGAAAAAGAATTCACCACATAGTGTGATATTGCATAAACAATTTAAAGTGACGTGTGCGCCCCAGCCTGCGTGCCACCGACCAGGAAGCCCTCGGAACGCTGGATACACCGCTCCACACAGCGGAAATCGGCAAGAGCGCGACCGGAAGGCACCTATCAGGCATAGTGCACAGACCTACATTTATCTTAATGCCAATTTATATATCTAATCTGGTACGCTTATTGTACAAAGGGGTTTTTTGCTTGAATCTAGTAGGGGGGTAAATAAATTGTTTATGCAGTATCACGCTATGTGGTGAATTCTTTTTCAATATATGACCTGTCTGGGAGCTATTGAATCAGAGGCGGTGGAGGAATATTTGGAGAATCGAAAGACGATTAAAGCAGCACCTAGATGAGACAGTGTATATGCCGGTATTTTATTAATTTCTGGTGAGTGCATCCCCAAAGGGGAATCTTCCTATCACGCGGTGGAGTGCACTGGTGGATGGACTTAACAGATTTTTTGGCACACTGAATCTTTTTATCCTCAATGGAGAAAGCTGGACTGTTTTTAATCGCTGAATGATTATCTTTCACCGATTCACTTATTATTATTATTTGATTGTTTGACCTATTCATACTTTTATATAATACCGCACCATATAGCTACATTTATTTATATTTATATCTATTTATTTATTTATTAAGTGATACTCTTTCCACCTTATCAGTTTTTTCTGATACCCAAGCGCTGCTACAATATTGGTACAGGCTGGATGCATGTAATTGATTCATTTAATTAATTATTTATTCCTCGACACCTGTTATTTATTTATTGTACATTCTATATAATCACACACATAGGTTGGACTTGATGGACTTGTGTCTTTTTTTCAACCTCACCTACTATGTAACTAAGTGTGGCGTGCATTTGTATTCAGCAACCTTTACCCTGATACCCCTAACTAAAATCTAGTGGAACCAATTGCCTATAGAAGTCACAAAATTAGTAAATAGAGTCTACCTGTGTGTAATTTAACCTCAGCTGTTCTGTGAAGCCCTCAGAGGTTTGTTAGAGAACTATAGTGAACAAACAGCATCATAAAGGCCAAGGAACACACCAGACAGGTCAGGGATAAAGTTGTGAAAAAGTTTAAAGCAGGGTTAGATAAAAAATATCCCAAGCTTTAAACGTCTCACGGAGCACTGTTCAATCCATCATTTGAAAATGGAAAGAGTATGGCACAACTGCAAACCTACCAAGACATGGCCATCCACCTAAATTGACAGGCCGGACAAGAGTAATAATCAGAGTAGCAGCCAAGAGGCCCATGGTAACTCTGGAGGAGCTGCAGAGATCCACAGCACAGGTAGGAGAATCTGTCCACAGGACAACTATTAGTCGTGCACTCCACAAATCTGTCATTTATGGAAGAGTGGCAAAAAGGAAGCCATTATTGAAAGAAAGCCATAAGAAGTCCTGTTTACAGAAGCTATGTGGGGGACACAGCAAACTTGTGGAAGAAGATGCTCTGGTCAGATTTTAACAAAATTTAACACTTTGGCCTAAAAGCAAAACGCTATGTGTGGTGGAAAACTAACAATGCACATCACTCTGAACACACCATCCCCACCGTGAAACATGGTGGTGGCAGCATCATGTTGTGGGATGCTTTTCCTCAACAGAGACAGGGAAGCTAGTCAGCGTTGATAGGAAAATGGATGGAGCAAAAAACAGGGCAATCTTAGAAGAAAACCTAAAAGTTAGAGTCTTCAAAAAACTTGAGACTGGGGCGAAGGTTCACATTCCAGCAGGACAACAAACTAAACATACAGCCAGATCTACAATGGAATGGTTTAAATCAAAGCATATTCATGTGTTAGAATGCCCAGTCAAAGTCCAGACCTAAATCCAATTGAGAATCTGTGGCAAGACTTGAAAATTGCTGTTTACAGATGCTCTCCATCCAATCTAACAGAGCTTGAGCCATTTTGCAAAAAGGAATGGGCAAAAATGTCACTCTCTATATGTGCAAAGCTGGTAAAGACATACCCCAAAAGACTTGCTGCTGTAATTGCAATTTTGAAAAACATTTATCATTTTCCTTTCACTTCACAATTATGTGCCACTTTGTGTTGGTCTATCACAGTGATGGAGAACCTATGGCACGTGTGCCACAGCTGGCACGCAGAAGCTCCAAGCACACAAAGGCTCCTCACACTTCACTAGGAGGACAAAGTGCCCAGTGTCCTGCATTGTCCCAGCACCACCTACCTCCTCCAGATCACACACAGCACTTTGACTCAGCAGACAACTATTTGGAGAAAGTGCTGGGGGACCGACTCACAGACTGGACAATCACCTCCCTCGACCAGGGAATGAACAGCCAAATGACTGGCGTGGAAGGAGAAGTGGGTGTTTGTTTGCCTGAGGGTAGCCTGTGTGCAGCCGCTTCGTTCCATTGGTGAGAAAGCCCAGAGATGAGACTGGAGCGTCCGGTGATGAGCCACGCCACGTGACCATGTTCTGTGCTATGGTGATAGCAGGAGAGGTGTGTATGGGCAGAGGGAGCAAGACGGGCTATATGAGTGTCACTGCACCACTGCTGTACCACAGCAGAGGGGGGAAGGGGTAGTGAGTTGCAGAGCGGGGACCAGATGTGTGATGGAAAGAAAAGTGTGCCATGAGCTGCATGGAGGGGTGTGATGCATGGTGAGGTGGTGTGCTATGAGTTACATGGCGATGTATAATGTGCAGTAGCTCACTGATGTGATGTGGCTGGACAACAGAGAGGTGTGAGCTGAAGGCAAATGCATAATATGTGCTAGAAGTTTACAGTGTGATGGAGATGTGCAATGTGCTGCGTGCCGATGGATGTTGGCACTTTTAAATAAATAAGTTGGTTTTATATTGCAGTTTGACACTAGGGCTCAAAAAGGTTCACCATCACTGGTATATCACATATAATTCCAATAAAATACATTTACGTTTTTGTTTGGTTGTAACATGACAAAATGTGGAAATTTTTTAAGGGGTATGAATACTTTTTCAAGTCACTGCGTGTATATATATATATATATATATATATATATATACTTATATATATATATAAATGTCAAGGGGTATGCAGTATATATAGTAAATATATTAAACTGTACAATGTTAGCCATTGTATCCCATATCTAATTACAGTTTTTTTTACGTTACGGACATGGTCAATGCATGGATATTACACTGTCATAAAACACTGTGTAGCTAGTGACAGTGCTCAATGAATTCCATCTATAAAAAAGCTGTGACGTCACCTTAGGGCAACAAGTGTGTTAGGACTACAGTACACCTCCCCTTTCCTCATCTTTTTAACAAAGGAGGGATTAGTTCATTAGAACACGGATAGAACTGGGCAGGGCTGATAACACTGCATAGTGGAAGTTACAGCTCACGGAATTTCTAGCAGGATCAGTATTTTTTTTCACTTAAAAAGCAGAATGATTTTAATTGTGTATTTAATAAACTAAAAGGGAATCGATAATTTAATTGTTGTGGTCTACATATACTTTAAAATATACAAGTATTTTAGTATAAGAAAATAGACCAGGGTTTGCACAGGGCTTTGCACAGCAACCATCAGCCTCCCTCCTACAAGACCCACTAATACCCAACAATAACTTGCGGCCCAGACCATCATGTAATGCCAGAAAGACAAGTGGAAAAGGAAACACAACAAAAAAAAGCCATGTTAATACTGTTCAATAATACTGTACAGTCAAGGGCAACGTTGTATTTGTTTTACCTTTGTTATTCATACGGTACATAGTTAAACCAGACGTATCTGATGCACAGACTCCTAACACAATGAATAGAAGCAACATCTTGTGCTGAAGAATAATCTGTAGATGCAAATAACAAAAGTCTAAAAATAAAATAATATCCAAGGGGCATTTTGTACAAATCAAACATAACAATACCAGCAACTGCAGCACAATGGAGGATTCTTTTGAGGCGGAATTAGACATATTTTTATATTTTCAAATATAATTTTTTATTATTTGCTCATCATGCAATTGGCACCTATTACAAGTTACAAAGTGCTGCTAGAAGCCATAGAGCAGACTCCCTTCCATTCTTTCTGTGACCTCCAGTCACATGACATAACCAGTCAGTGATTGGCTAGAATGTCCAACAGCCTTATCAGTGAACTGTGTCATTGATTACTCACTCAAAAGAAGATGATGGAACCAACCGACAAATGAGGATCAATGAAGTACTATCAAAAAGGTAATAGTCTGATGCGTTTCCCACTAGTCAATGCTTGATCATATGCAATAATTGTTGGTTATGCCATTAACTTCTTTTGAGCATTGAGGAATTATGGTGATGAGTTGGAAAAAGTAACAGGGAGTGTTATGGTGGGTAAGAGGGTACTCACCTTGGGCAGTGACTAGTGGAACCTATCATAAACTACTCAGTCGCCCTTATAATATCTTATACTATTTCCCAAAAAGAAACACAGTATACGTCCAAATATGGGCAATTACATTATTACAGTAATTAATGCAAGGGCTCTGACTGGCTAATTTCATAAGGACAGAGTAAAGCAATCAAACGTTAAGTCTGTTGAAGGCCTGGGCTTAGAGGATCACTGGCAAAGCAAATCCATATATACTTGTTCCATATGAAAAAAGGGTATATATTTTTGTCAACTTAATTTAAGTGCTAAATTAAGCACAGGAATAGACAGAAAACTCATATTTATTTAATAAACAGCACGGTCACCAAAAGAAACCAGGTTTCACTTTTTTATCGATTAGACTATTTAGAATAATTAACTACAGCTGAATGTTGTGGTCTACCACCCTTAAGAAACCCAGTAAAATAAAAGGAAATTAACATTAAAAGGTATAAATAAAAAATGGATATCTTTGTAACAATTATCTAACACCAAGGTCAACTAAATGTTTAATGAGGTAAATGCGGGAAGGAAAGATGGATGGAGTTCTATGAATGGGCTGAAATAATATAATTGATGGAATTTAAAAAAGCATGAATATACACTTAAATATAGCAAAACAATCATTGTATAACAACACAATAATATATCAGAAATAACAGAAGCAAAAGAAATTGATCTTACCTTTAAAAAGGTATTTCAGTTGCCGCTAGTACTAATTTGGCTATCCAAAAAAAAAAAAAAAAAAAAGAATAAATATATAATAAAAGTTGTTGACCCTGGAAGATACTGTAACATGTATGGGTTGTAAATAGAAAAAAGGATTCCAGAAATGGGCTGTCTGCTTTTTTTTTCCAAAAATTGCCATTGTGTAGCTTGTATATATACTCTGTATGTGCACGGTAGAACCTCCTCTAAAATTTCATAATCAAAGTCAAAAATAAAGCAGACAATTGCCAGGTCCCCATCAATATCCTGATTGCTCAAGTGAGGAAATATGAAGGGAAAGCACAGAACATGTTCCTTATTTCTAATAAGAAATAATAATGTTTGAGTGCTGAAGAGGACTTTCTAAGTGTGTATATTACAGTACTGACCTCTGCTAGGGAAAGTACAAGTTAAATGTAATTGTGAATATTTTTTTTTTTAATCCCCAAAACACCTCTATTGGACACTATTTTGTTTAAAGTTGAACTTCTGATTGCCCCTCTTCCACAAACACCCTTCCCCTAACCCCACTTTAACTTATTGATGGCAAAAATAAAATAATAAAACTACATAAATGTGCCCTTTTACTCACCTAAATTCACAAGCATGTGACATTTCATTGCCGCCTCGTCTATCCTCTTCTGTTTAAAGAGATGGGGTCCTTCCCTGGTTGTCCATGTCACTGAACACATGTTTTTACCCTGTATTTTTTTTTAGGTGAGATCACTGTAAGGGCTTAACCTGGGTTTACATTTTTATGTGGTTGCCAGCACATCATATAAATAAAGACCACTATATATCTTTTTTTTTTTTCAGGGAAGATTTAAAGTTTTTCCACAATTTCTTTATTTATTATACTCAGACATAATTATCATTTTAATATTTAGAATTTGTTCCTCTGTCGGTTTTTTCTTTTATTTTTTAAACATCCCTTACAGAACTCAATAGCTGAAGCTCCTCCCTTATTGGACAGGTTTGAATGAGAGATAGCCTGCTTGAAAGGAGATTACTAATACTGTGCTGTCTCATTGGCTAACCCATAATGCTCCCAGATTCCCTTGTTATGTATTAAACATGTAGTATATTTGTAAAACAAAGATTGTATGCATACAATAGGTATACGGCAAAAAAACAAAAACAGCAGTGTCAAAGCCTGGCATTATTATAAAAGGTATTTTCACTCACAATGCACCCCTGCTCAACACCCTTTTTTACCCACCATCAGCATTACAGGATCCTCCACCTCCTTCTCAGAGCGCTCACAGTTTATCTATACTACTATCCTAAAAGAGTCTTTAAGGGAGGAGCAGGTGAACCTTTGTAGTTTAGTGGCTGCTGCTCCTCTTCTAAAGTCTGATTACAGTTAATGCTGAAAGGTCAGGTCCTTTGTCCAGGTCCCCCCCCCCCCATCGAAGCAACAAAGTGTCAGGATCACTTAGTGCTCCTGATTCCAGCATCCGGGTTTTGGCTGTTGCATTCCCCCTGTCTGCGTTGATCTGGTCAGTCACCTGATATAAACAAACCGAACACTCTACCCCTTGCTTGTGATAGAGACATAGTTACCTGCACTGTTCCTGATCAAGCCTCCCGTTTCTCTGTTGGATTTCCCTGTGTATGACCCAGATCAGATATTGGACTATTCCCTGAACTTAGCCTGCCTTTCACCTAGACTGTCATTGGATCGGATATTGAACTATTCCCTGAACTCAGCCTGCTTTTTACCTGGACTGTCATAGAACCACACTATCTGTCTGCTAAACTGCAAGTAGTCTGTTGTTTGCTCTGTTCGCGTCTGCCCAGGTGTGGTGGCAGGCACAATAGCATTGTGTATAAGTCCTGGGGGCAACCAAGTATCAGTAGGCCTGCTTGCCTTAAGGGAAATGGGGCTGCTATAGGTGAAGTACACAGTAGCTAGCTATAGTGTCTGACCACTTGCATAAAGGTAGATGTGACATTCGTGACATTATCACAAGCCTTTAACACAAAAAAATGTCTGTCTGTCAAGATGGACGCTACAGAGGGTCGCTTATTTGCTGAGGAAATTTGCAAACTGACATGCCAAGTCCAAGAACTGTCTTTGCGTGTAAATGCACCTCCAGCAGTAACTCGGGAGCCAGAGCCCAGAGTTAACCCACCTGAACGTTTTTCTGGTGTCCCCCATATGTTTTCCAACTTTAAAAATAGTTGTATGCTATACTTTAAGCTTAAGCCAAACTCCTCTGGTTCTGAAGCATAGTGGGTGGTCAGCCTGATTATTACATGGTTGCAGGAGGATCCCCAGTCTTGGGCGTTTAGTCTCCCCGCAGATGACCCAGTCAGAGGGTCAGTTGAAGCCTTTTTCAAAGCCTTAGGTTTACTGTATGATTCTGACCGTGTCCATTCAGCTGAAGCTAACCTTAGGTTATTACGTCAGGATAAACACACCGCTGAACAATACTGTTCTGGTGTCCGCCGCTGGGCACCTGACTCTGGATGGAATGACCCAGGTCTAAGAAACCAGTTCAGGTTAGGTTTATCAGACTCCATCAAAGACTCCTTAGTACACTACCCTGAACCAAAGTCTTTGAATGAAGCCATGAAAGTAGCCATCCGTATAGACAGATGTTTACGGGAAAGGAGTACAGAGAGGTTTTTTCCTTTTCCCCCTAGTATGCTGCCCACCTTTTCTTCATTTATCCTCTGGGGAAAAGGTTACCCATTTATCCTCTGGGAAAAAGGCTAGAAGGGTCTCTGCTTATATTGTGGCAACCAAGGCCACTTTGTCGCTGGCTGTCCTAATAAGCCGAGAAACGCCAAGAGTCTAGTGCGGATGGGGTCTGCTTCTAGAGACCATACTGTGTCTGTTTCCCTCAGAGATGGCTTATTTGTTCCTGTATAACTTAGTTCTGCCAAGTTTTCTCACCACCTCTCTGCTTTCATTGATTCTGGTGCTGCTAGCAATTTTACTGATAGGGACCTAGCACACAGTCTACAGATTCCGGTGACTAAGGTGCCCAGACCCATCTCAGTCTTTGCCGTAGAAAATTTCCACTTGTTCATGGGTCTGGTGACCTTGTGTACGGTACCCATTACCCTGACCATTGGGGAATTTCACAGGGAGACAATTAACTTCTACCTGATCTCTTCTCCAGTCACGTGCCTTTATTACAGTCCTATTCAGATCCTGACAACCCTCTCCTCCTAAAAACCAAGCTTATCTGTTGTCTCGTAGCCTTGAGCCCTGTTTGGAAACTTCCTCTACGTGCTCAGAAGTCTAGTCCCTTGGATTACCCCTACCTTTACCTGTCGCTAAACTCCCTTGGATGCACACCCAGGCTAACTTGTCCGCAAGTTCCACTGTTGTTACACCTGGTGATGCGATTCAGACAGTTGCTATGTGCTCGTGTTTCAGCTGTCCAGCTTGACCCCTGGGACACATCCCCTACTAACCAGCCTGACCTTGTGGATCCACGGACCTCTGCCCAGTCTGATGGTCCTGTGCTGGATGTCCAGCTTGTCTTTGGTGGTTCGGGCCCCTCCTCGGGGGGGGGGGGTAATGTCAGGATCACTTAGTGCTCCTGCTCCTCATTCCAGCATCCGGGTTTTGGCTGTTGCCTTCCACCTGTCTGTGTTCACCTGCAAGGTGATTGATCTGGTCAGTCATCTGATATAAGCAAACCGAACACTCTATCCCTTGCTTGTGATACAGACAGAATTACCTGCATTGTTCCCGATCAAGCCTCCTGTTTGTCTGCCCTGCTTTTCTGTTGGAGATTTCCCTGTGTATGGCCTGGATTGGATATTGGACTATTCTTTGATCTCTGCCTGCCTTTTACCTAGACTGTCATTGGATTGGATATTGGACTATTCCCTGAACTCAGCCTGCCTTTTACCTGGACTGTCATAGAACCATGCTATCTGTTTGCTAAACTGCAAGTAGTCTGTTGTTTGTTCTGTTCGCGTCTGCCCTGGTGTGGTGGGCAGGCACTATAGCATTGTGTATAAGTCCTGTGGGCAACCAAATACCGGTATGCCTGCTTGCCTTAAAGTGGATGTAAACCCACTCTCATCCTTTCTAAACTACTACCATAGTGGTTATCTATAAGGATATACATGCCTCCTGCATGTATCCTTACCTGTCAAATGTCTCCCTTCTGTCTGTTATGAGACTCGAAAAACTGCAAATTCTGTGGGTGGTACTGTTGTCCAGTGCTCGGTGGGTGGAGTCGTGATGTCAATAGACTCCCCGCCCACTTCTACACTAGCCTTGTCAACATGCATTTTCTCCTGTGTATTTCTTACACTGAACTTCTTCTATGATCACTAACATCCAGTCAAAACCCAGAAAAGTCACCACATGACTTCAGCATACCCAATCATGCTGAGGTGTGGAGCAGCCAATCCTGTGAGAGCTGGAGAAGAAAGGAGGGGGGATGGGAAGTACACCGAATGTCTCTCTCAGGCTTGTGCATGAGATAAGGAAATCACCTGTCTGTCACAGCAAGGGGTAAGAACTGACTCCTATTTCTCTGTGTGTCTGTTTTTATCTTACAGAAAAAAGATAAGAGAATTGCTCAGAGCTGGATTAACTCTTCCTGGCAAGACTGGGCACAGATGACATGAAATCCTATACTGTACAAGGTGCAAGCCTTAAATTAAAACGTTTTTTTTCGGGTTTACATCCACTTTAAGGGAAAGGGGGCTGCTAAAGGTGAAGCACACAGTAGCTAGTTATAGTGTCTGACCACCTGCATTGGGGTAGATGTGACATTTGTGACACAAAGAAGGTAATAGTTAAGACTCTAGGCAATAGATCTTTTCCGCTAGTCACAGACATGTGTAGAAGAGGGTCAGGACTGTGTAAACTCATAATTCCACAATCAGCTGGAGCAGCAAGACACATCCCTTCACATATGTTTCTCTCCGCAGGTTTCAGCTGTGAAAACTGGTAACCCTGAAGTGGCTCTCCTTCTCTTTTCAGGTCATCAACCCATATAACTCAAGTCATATGACACAGAGGGAGTACGATACTGTATTGACCATCTGTTGAACTTGATATTATATACCCTTTATGTACCTCCCAGTCTGCTGTCATAGATTTTTTCTGACAGGTTCCCCTTAAGGTTTGTATGGACAAAAATTCAAAACCAATAATGCAATATATTGCAGCTTACCAACCAATAGATGTGCTGGCTGCATCATTTTTTTATAGGCTTTTTTCCCACTGTTTTAACCCGGTGATCAGACCAGTGACACACCTCCTGTACTGGAGTGCCTACACTCTAAAAACAAATGAACAACAGAGACACCTTTGGACAGCAGCATTGTCAATATTGTGGGAGTTAAGTGTTAAGCCCCATACACACGGTCGGATTTTCCGATGGATTCTGTCCTATCGGACAATGTTGTCGGAAATTCCGACCGTGTGTAGGCACCATCGGACAGTTTCCATCGGATTGTCCGACGGACAAAGTCCTATCTCCTGCTGGATAGATTTTTCGACAACAAAGTCCGATCACACCAAATCCGATCGTGTGTAGCGAATTCCGACGGACAAAGTGCTACGCATGCTCAGATCACATTACAAGACCAAAGCTATTGGCTACTAGCCTCTACGTAGTCCCGTCGTAGGCAACAAACGTCACCACGTTCAGAATGATCGGATTTTCCGACAACTTTGTCCGACCGTGTGTACGCAACACCAACATCGGACAAAGTACGACGGACATGATCCGACGGATGTGTATGGGGCTTTAGATGCACTAGCAGATTTAGATCCACTAAACAAATTGAAGCCAAGCCTTAGTTCACATTTTTTAACCACCTCGATTTGTAAGGGAATGTCCTCCTCGGCAGATCATGGTCCAGGGTACAAGGCCAATGAAATTGGCCCTGTACCATGTGATCGCTGTGACCAATCATACTAGTAAACAAAAGCTGCATAGTTGCAGCCTTTTTATCAGGACTGTAGTAAGTAGTCACAGTTTAAAAAAAAAAAAACACACCCCTGCCCCCTGAGCAATACCGTGTCAATATGGTAACATTGTACTGCTCTGCTGTCCGGTGATCAGAGACACTGACTGCTACACTGATGGCACTGTATGCCAGTGCAGCAGCCAGTGTGACTCTGATCAATAGCTATAGCAATATGTCACCATAGTGACACTGCACTGCTCTGGTGACAGTATGTATAATTTTTTTGTTATATACATATTGTCCCCAGAGCAGTGCAATGTCACTATGGTGACATTGTACTGCGGTGGTAGTGATTTCTCAAATACACTGTATGTCAGTGCAGCCATTCATTGTTTCTGATCTACATTACAGCAGTACAATGTTACCAGACCAGTAACAAGTTGCCCAATGACCACCACACAAGTCCCAGGGTATCATAAGACCTTGATCACATGCGTGGTGCCCTCTGATATTCTTATGATTATCACTAGTGGTTGCTATAGCCACTAGTGCTAATCACTGTTTATTGGGAGAATACAATTGCTGGGCAGGAAGGATATTCCCCTGTCACCACTGTCTGTGTTGATGGAGGAATCATGCAGGTTTCTTTCCTGCAATCTGTGGATGCAGGAAAGAAATTTGCACCTTCTATTACCTGCCTAACTTAAAGTGAAAGTAAATTGTGAAGGTCTTGAAAGAACAGGAGAGGGGGGAGGGACAGATCGGGGAGAGAAGGGATGGAGATAATGCAGTTCAGTAATTACAGTGTACTGCAGTGTACTGCAGTGCACACACTTACCCACGCGTCCAGGCTAGAAGCTCAGGCATCATTGACACACAGCCATGAATGCTGCTGATTTTCATATTTCCCACCCACACGTCCCCTCTCTTCAGATACAGCTTCATGCCAGGGATAGTGTGGGTGGGACTGGAAGACTCAGGAGTAACAGGGGCGGGGGAGGAGGAGGAGCTGTATTCATCTGTGCTCTAACGTACATGAGAAGAGTGAGGGGGGGTGGCTGGACTCGCTGGGCTGTGAAAGAGTGTCATTCAGAGTGACACTCTGCTCAGCTTGCAGTCACCACTCTTGGAATTTACAGGCTGGTTTTCCTGTCCTGGTGGAGTCCTTCCTGCAATGAGGATGCAGGGGAAGGAGTAGATCGGGCGGCCGTGGTTGTGTGAGTGCTCGCATTATGCAGTGTCAGCAAGCAGAGGAAGGGGGGAGGAATCCCTCTCAATAGAGACTGTGTTAAGCGGGGGCCTGGGTAAGATGTGGCGCATCCGCTACGAATGCAAACAAAAAGACATTGGGGGGGCACATGGTGGGGCACAGCAGAGAACCCCAGGCAGAGGAAGAGCATGTCTCCGCCGTGGGAAATTCCAGGGCTCAGGTAAGTAAAACGGGGGGGGGGGGGCTGGTCACTGCGAGGCTTTACAACCCCTTTAACAATTTTTTCTAGATAAAGTCTGGTGTCACTTTCGCAGACTTTGGATAGAAGTAACAGGTGCAAAAAAATTGGGCTTTGGGTGTTGGTGGTGTCTTCACAACGTAACCCTATAGGTAGGTACTCTTGATGAAAGCAAGAATTGGCCTTGCTGTAAAAAATGTAAATGATATGCACTGTCAAACAGGTGCAGAAAAATTGGTCCTTGGGTGTTAATTGTTCCAATGAAACCTATACCAAAAAATTACTTCAAGATAAAGGCAAAACCAACAAAGCTAGGCAGCCTAGGCAGTCTTGCAGAGATTCCAGATCCCAAAAACACTTAATCAACGACATCAGCATCAGGGGCTGGATAGCTGCTGCTAATCCAGGCTATCCGGCACCCCAGTCGCGTCAGTGACATCATCATCAACATCCCCTCCATCCTTATCATCACTGGAGCCAACTAGGCAATACGTTGTGGCTGGGGGAACATGTCTGCCAATTTGTTGTTTATTAGTGTTCTCCCCTCTCTGTAGGCTCATGTTACTCCCTTTCTCTACCTCAGAGCCAACATCAGAATCAAATAATGCCTGTGCATCTATAAGAAGCAAGTGGCTGGCGCTGTGTTCAAAAAAATTCAGCTGACTCCTTCATGCATGATGCTGGGGCTATGGCCGGAGTAGCTGTGGACAAGGAGTCAGAATAAGCCACTCTGGCAGCTGCAGTAGACTGTGCACTAGTGTCAGCTTTGGTCATAGAGGATGAGGAGGATGAGGATGGTTTAGTAAGCCAGTCCACCACCTCGTCAGACGCTGCTGGCCTCTTCATAGTGGCATGGGAACGTCTGCCTCTCCTTGTTGGCCTCCCAGACATGAAGGGGTGGGGGCTTACTACCCAAATGTAATAGAAACAATGAAGTGTGATATGAAAGGACTTTATTAAATGAAAAGGTACACTTTAAGTTAAGGACTGACGCTAACAAAAAAAAAGGGGGAACACCAGTGTCACAGTCAGAAAAACTATGGCTGACAATTTAAAAAAAAAGGGGGGGGGGCAGGCAGGGAACAGAAAAAAAAACACGAAGCAATCAAAAAAAAAAAAGGAGTATACAGCACTAAATGTTATGTAATGCTGTGTTAAACACTGCATTTCACTAACACACTACACTGACACTACACTATACTGACACACGACACTATACTCAGACTACACTGACACTCTACACTCAGAGTCACAATAACACACTAACTGACTAGTAGCAAACTGAGCCCTGCTCTATCTATCTCCACTCCAACAACACACAGCAAAAGGTTCCAGAGGGAAGGAATGTTTTGTAGTGTGGGGTTGGACTATGAGCACTGAGCTATGATTGGGCAAAGTCATCATGACTTTGTCCACTCTTGACTCTGACAGTGCTCTGTGCCCTGATTGGGCAAAGCCTTGCACCTGACTAGCAGTCAGATGCATTGCTTTAATCAATTAGGGCCCTAGTGCGCAGTGCATTGTGGGGCACTTGGCAGGAGAACATCCCACCGAGCGCCCTGCAAATCTGGGTGTTCGCCCAACAAGCGATGTTCGGGCTGTACTTTTTCTTCCGCCCGAACTCCTCGCCCAACTCTACTGATATTACATCCACAAACATATACAGCCATATGTCTTCCTACATCATGGAAAATGAGTTGGATTTTAGAGAAGTGAAACCAAAGGATATCAGTTGACTTTTAATAAGCAGCTTTTCTTTTCTAACAAATCTAAAATGTATTTGAAGAAAAGAGGAAACATCAGCTATTATTAGAAATAATACTTATCTGTGAACGTTGACCTACTGTCATCTTTATTTGTAACAAAAGCAATATCATACTTCCTCTACGTCCTTAACATCTGACCTGTTGGTTTACAACATTCATTTACAAGGAATGGAGAGTGGAAATGTATCATCAATCAGGGTTTAGTACAAACAGGGGTTGATTTACTAAAACTGGAGAGTGCAAAATCTGGTGGAACTCTGCATAAAAAACAATCAGCTTCCAGGTTTTATTGCCAAAGCTTAATTGAATAAGCTGAAATTAGAAGCCGATTGGCTACCATGCACAGCTGCACCAGATTCTGAGTGCACCAGTTTTTGTAAATCTACCCCACAATTCTTTACTGTATTGTCAGTTTGATACACTGGAAAAGTGAGTGGTCTTGCAGGTGCAACCCATTACTCTAAACATTCTCTGCACCTAGATCAGCCTTTATCAGCATTTTTATCTATGAAAATAATATTTATAATATAAATAATAATTTTCTTTCACAATATTTTTATTGAATAAAGACAAACTCACAAAACAGTGAACAGACGCCAAGGCAAGTGGCGGAAAGTCATTTGAGAATGATAACATACTGTATATACCACAAATAATATATGGTATAGACCATGACATACTGTATATACCACAAATAATATATGGTATAGACAGTAACTACAAATAAAAATGAAAGGCAACCCAGTGAGGATGCCCTGGTACCTTCACGGTCTGTAGGAACATAACGAACCATGGTACTCCCTTTGATCAAAGCCTAATAAGTACGCCAAACAAGCATTGTTTCAAAAATCATCATATAACAAATAATATATAATAAGTGAGATTGACCTATGTTTGTATATAAAAATAAAAGTCCAGGGGTCCTCTCAAGGACCTACAAAAAAAGAAAATATGTATCAAAAAAAATAAAAAATAAATAAAAGTAAAAGCGAGGGGGAACTATCCCATAAACTTCCTGATGTGCAAGAAGGCTTCATCCCCACCCAGAGGCAAAAAAGCTATACCTTCAAGATAAGGAGTGGAAAATATTGCACCAAAAATGTGGCCAGAGAGCGATTAAAAGACTCTGGCATCCGGTGGTAAATGGCCAAAAATAAGAAATAAAGAGAAAATAATGAAAAAAAAGGAATAAAGGAGGAACAAGAGGGAGAGTTATGCCGCATACACACGGTGGGAATTCTCATCGGAAAAAGCTCTGATGGTTTTCCCGTCAGAATTCCGACGGAATTTCGCTCAAACTGTCTTGCCTACACACAGTCACAGCAAATTCCGACGGTCAATAACACCACGCATTAAAAAACGTTCGACTGCACTATAAAAGGGAAGTTTAATGCTTCTGAGCATGCTTCAAATTGTTTCCGAGCATGCGTCGGAATTTTGCGTGTCGGAATTGCATACACACGATCGGAAAATCCGATAGAAAGGTTTTCCGTCTGAAAAATTAAGAACAGGTTCTCAATCCAAAGTCCGTCGGAAATTCTGACAGAAAAAGACCGATGGGCATACACACGGTCGGAAAATCCGATGAAAAGCTCCCATCGGACTGTTTCCATCGGAAATTCCAACCGTGTGTACGCGGCATAAGAGTAGGAAACCAAAGAAAAAGGAATCACGAAGAAGAAAGTATGCCCGGCCCCAGGGGATCTAAGACTAGCAGCGGTATAATTTCCTATAGGTCTAAAAAGCGAGTAGGCAGGCTCATCGCTGGAAACTGGTCCAAACAGGGTTGCCAAATCTTACAAAATGTGTCCCTAGTATCTGCAAGTATCGCTGTAAGCTTCTCGTTCCTCAACATACCATGCGGCAATCTCTTCACCTCATCAAAAGAGAGGAGAGGTATTTTCCACGCCTTTGCGATGGTTTGTTTAGTTGCCATAAAATGATGTGTTGCGCAGACGCGTTCTTGTTTCGTTAACTCCAAGATAGGCTTATGAAATAGAGATTCCCACATGTCCTTACGTATATTAGAATGAAACCGCGTATTGACAAAAGCGTACATGCAAATCCACAGCCTTTTAACTTTGGAGCATGTCCACCATATGTGCTTCATGTCGCCCAGATCAGAACAGCCCCAAAACACAATGCTGGATACGTAGGAAGGTATTTTGCTATTCTCACTGTGGTGTAATACCATATAGACATAACTTTAAACAAATTCTCTAGGTTTATGATGTTACGAGACGAACAAAAAAGGGCCTCCCACATCTTGAGCCAGTCCTCAGGGGATTGAAGGGCACCAAAATCTGCCTCTCATCATGCGCAGTAGGAGGTGGTTGAATTGTTAGAGGCTTCCAAGAGAAGATTAAAGTAACAAAACTAGGCCTTGAGTAGTCGGATGGGTATGACATCTGGTTTTGAATGCAGTTGAAGGTCGGGAACTATCAGTTTTTAACCAGGGAGTCTAGAAAATGGCGAATTTGGATATAGCGGTATCTCGACAGCTGCTGACAAGGTGTATACACCTCTAATCGTGAGAAAAGAATGGACCATTGTTAGGCCTTTAGAGCGCCACCACTGAAAGCTATAGGGTCCATTTCCACTAGATCAATATATGTCCAGCATATAGCTGTATCAAGGGCGCTTTTTGCGCTGCTTTTTAATAGTGCACAAGATTTGGAACTCCCAAACTCTCTGCACACTTCTGTTTGTATAACACTGCCTGATTCAATCTTCGCCTTGTTGAACCCCAGACAAATTTAAGAATGTGACATTGTGAAGAACGCAAGACATGTGGCAGGGATTGAAACCGGTAGAACTTGAAAAGCGTACAGGAGTTTCAGAAAAAGGGTCATCTTGACCACCACAAGGATGCAGCCCAACCAGGAAATCATAGACTTATCTCATGATTCCAGTAAACAGGTGAGTGATCTGATAAGCGAGGGGTAATTAGCCATATATAGCGAATGATGGGTGGGTGTTAAGTTAATCCCCAAACAGGGAAGAGAGGGTGACCAATGAGAAGTTTATAGCCAAAGAATGTTGAACAGAGTCTGATAATGAAACATTTAATGCAGAGGATTTAGTCTGATTAACTTGAAGTCCCAATAAGGAGGCAAAACAATGCAGAAGTGAAAGTAATTTAGAAAGACTGGTATGAGGGGGCGTAACGTACACTAAGATGTCATCAGCGAACAGTGATAGTTTATAAAGCACTCCAGCCAATTCCAACGCCCGAATATCGGGATTCAAGCGCATGTGTTCCGCCAAAGGTTCAAGGGCGATAATAAAGAGAAGCAGAGACAATGGGCAGCCTTGACGCATGCCACATGAGATGGAAAATTTAGAGGATTCGTACCCCATATATTTGACTGAGGCCTTTGGGGTGGGAATACAATGTATTGGCTCAACGTAGGAAGGGATCACCCAGGCCTCTATAGTGGAGGACTTATTTTAGATACAGCCAGAACAAAGTATCAAGCGCCTTCTGAATGTCCAAGGACAATAGCATAAGGGCTATGGCTCGACGGTGGGCTAGATGAGTTGAAAGGAGCATATGGCATATATTATCAGTGGCCTGCCACAGAGGGACAAAACATGTTTGATCTTTTCAGACCAGGTGATGCAAAGTGACAGGCAAGCACCTTGGTTAGGAGTTTCACATTGATGTTGATAAGAGAGATTGAATGAAAATTAGCCCATGACTGCGTATCTTTCTCAGGTTTTGGAAGCATCACTATTGAAGACCATAACATATCCGTAGAAAGGTGTTCACCATTCTTCAGACTATTAAACATAGTGGTAAGATGAGGAACTACTATGTCCGGTAATTTCTTGTGGACTAATCCGGCCCAGGGTGCTTATGCACTCTAAGTGCTTTAATTGCGAGACACACTTCGTCTTCTGTAATATCAGCCCCCAGCTTAGTGCTGTGGGACTGTCGTAGAGAAGGTAGAGCCAAATTCTGTAGGAAAGCTTCAATCTCAGCATTGGAGGGAGTAGCCCTCGGCGAATAAAGTTTCGCTAGATGAAAATTTCATTCATTCAAGATCTTCTTTTTTTTTTATTCTTTTATTATGGCAAAGAATCTCAGATACAACAAATCAAGTAATTTTCACAAATAAGGAACAGACACCAAATACCCAAAACAGACAAACTGTCAGCAAACGTTTTGATAGGTATTAAGTCAGCCAAGGGGCCTAAAGGCCCATAAGTACATGTACCAAAGAATCAAACATTGAAGTTACAATAAATGAGATTGAGCCAATCTAGTGATAAAATAAAACAGATATGCTAGCATTTTTAACTTTGTGCATCGTTTGTTCGTCTACAAATATTATATCATAACACATTTTTTTTACGAGTACCGATACTTTTTTTTTAGTACTCACCGATACCAATTACCGATACCTACCACAACTGTTTTGTCTACACTTCAGCTGTCAGCAATGGTACAAAGCATTGAAAAGTAATTTACTAATTAAATAAATTGATTTTGTTTTTTCATTTTGCGCTTTTTCAATGTGAAATGTGTAAATATATGTTTTATATATATATATATATATATATATATATATATATATATATGTCTGAAAATATTCACTAACAAAAGCAAACAAAAAAAGTTTCAATCGTTTATAAAATAGACATGAAAAAAAAAAAAAAAGCATGAAAAAAGCAGGAAAATAATAATTAAATGGAGTAGAATAGCTAATAGCTGATTAGAGTAAATTAAGGGTTAATAAGGGGTTAAACAGAGGAACATTTGTTCATCACCACTGACAGCTCAAAGAACTGAGCCTGAAAGTATCGGTTTCAGGTATCGGTGCATTTGCACGAGTACCGATACTTGTGCAAATACTCAGTATCGGCACCGATACCAATAATAGTATCGGTGCAACCCTAGTCACAACGGCTAAGTCGCAAGAGTTTAGCAGAAACTAAAAAGAAGAAAAAGGGGGAGGGAGAAAAAGCAAAACAAAGCAGATGAGTCATAAGCCCGCAAAGCAGACAGAAGCCCAGCAAAAAACTCTGGGCTTCTGACAGATTTAGCTCAATTAGGACTCGGAACGGGCCACCTCCTTCAGGTAAGCTTCCGTACAAGTAAAATGTCTCCAGGGCCTCCACTTGTCTTTAAAGTGTTCTTCCGTATTATGAAGTGTAGCTGTCAGTTCCCTCCATGCGGAGAATGTATTTCATTTTAGAGTACCACAGGACCCTGGTTGGTGGTTGCAGGGACACAGGCCCTTGCTGCATTGTAAGAGAGTTTTTTTATACTTCCGAAGAGGTCTTTCTATCAGGTGTAGGAGTCATGCGGCAGGGATTCCCATTCAAATCTACTGAGGTCAAATGTTTAATAGTTGTTGTCACCTCCTCCCAAAAAGGTCTCAAGGTAGGGCAGGACCAAAAGATGTGGAATATCGTACAGACTTCTGCTTTGCACCGCCAGCAATGCCTGTCAGGAGAAGCCCTATCCATCTTGTGAAGTCTGTAAGGAACTCTATACCATTGGGATAAGATTTTATACCCGACTTCCTGCTATTGGTTCGCTGTGGAGGATTTATGTGCCAAAAGGAGAATTTTTTTCACTTGTTATGGTGTAAACTGAGTATCTAAGTCAACTTCACAATGGCAAATAAATATCAGGGTCGGTTCTCATCCAAGATCTAAACTGGATTAGAGGTTCGGACCTGAAACCTTGTTTTAACAACAAAGCTGGTTTCTGAGATTCAAAGGACTTAAGCTTATTAGCCAATAATGAACCCATCTTATTGACATTGGCATTGGCATAAAAACTTCTGTTTAGTCCAGAGAAAATGGCATGCCGCCCTGTCCGTCAGACGAGGGTCAAGGTAACGGTGCAATTTATCAACCAGACCTCTATTACAAGTCGAGATGTGATGTTTCATCTCTGCTGTGGCAGAAGACAGTTCAGCCTCCAGACGACAGATTTTGTCTTTCTTCCTCCTGGAGGCATGTTGAATGAGATGGCCAAGGATTATCACTTTATACGCCTCCCAAAGGGTATCCCAAGAGGAGACTGACGGAATGTTGAGTTGGGAGTATTCCCGCCGAACGGGAACGCAATTCGTTGACAAGTGCACCATGGGATAGGAGGAAATCATTAATGCACCAAATAGATAATGGCGGCTGTGAAAGTGAATTGCAGACCACCAAAATTGGGCCATGGTCTGACCAGGGCACCGTTATTATGAGCAGAGCCGACTCTAGGAATTAGCTGACGAGAGACATACGCATGGTCAATACGAGAGTAATGCGCATGAGGATGGGAATAGTAAGTATAATCTTTTGTCAAGGGATGTAATTCTCTCCTAATGTCCACTAAGCTCATAGTATCTAGGAGGTCCATGAGGGACTCCGAGGGAGAGTCCACACTCCCTAGATCAGGAGCTAAGTGATCCAGACTGGGGTTGAGCACCATGTTAGAATCTCCACAGAACAACAAAGTGCCTTTGGAATGGGTGCGTACAAGGTTAAATAAATGAGATAAAAAAGGAAGCCGACGTTCATTGGGAGCATAATAGGAACAGACTGTAACCTCCAAATCCACCAGGGTACCCTGAAGTAACAGGTAATGGCCCTGTGGGTCTCTGCAATGGTTTTCTCACGGGTAAAGGGAACGCGATTATGAAATGTGATAAGGATTCCATGCTGTTTGGTAGGAGCAGTAGCATGATAAACTTGGTGATAACGAGCGTCAAAATATCACAGGGTCGAGGACAAAGCAAATGCGTTTTCTGCAAACAAGCCATATTAATTCTATGAGAACGAAGCTATCGAAAAACCTTAGTACGTTTTTGAGGTGAATTTAGTCCCTGAACATTCAAGGAGAGACAATTAAGGAACGTAGCAAAATTCTAAAGAATTATAGGCAGAAAAAACACTGAAACAGTCATATGAATCCCCAGGGCAAGAGAGAAGAGAAAAGCAAAAAATAAGAATTTGTAAAAAAAATAAAAAAAGCAAAAAAAAAAAAAGCCTTGACAAGGAACCAGCTCCTCTGGGGAAAAAAAGTCTGCTACCACAACGGTACCCGTGGCACCCAACACTCAAGAGTGTGGAGCCAGCCGGTGGCTGTAGATAGACTCCCCACCACGAGGGAGCCAACTCAGCCAGTGGAATGAGGGAAGCATGAATCACCTCGGGTCTGAAGGGCCTCCCAATCAGAAGATTATCCTTAACAATAGTAGGATACCAACAAGTAAAAATGTGGAGCGAGGGGGGGGGGGGGGACACCCCACACATAACTCACTCTCTTTCATAAGTCTATGTCAGGTACCAAACCATGCCCCCACTTATGATAACTTTTGAAGTGTCCACAATAGACCACAGGCCATAAAACATATAAGTATTCCCAGTAGTGGATAAGGGAGGGAAGGGAAAAAGGGGAAGGAAGGAAAGCGGAGAGGAGAGGAGGAAATGTAAGGGGGAGGGAAATGCAGAATCTGATCAGGACATGAAGGTCACAGATATAAGGATGCCACACCATAGTAATAATATGTAGACAACTTAAAAATACACATTAGAAGTACAACCACGATAACAGTAGGTTCTCCACAGTGCAGCGTATAAGCCTCCAGGAAGAGCAATCTGCCAGTGAGGGACACAAAGTCCCCACTCCAGGCCCAGAAAGTCACAGGGCAAGGATTTCCAGGGGACAAAAGAGCCCACAAATTTGAGCCCAGGCCCCACCGAAAAGAGGGGAACCCGAACAACTTAAGCATAATGGTCCAGCAATGCAATAGAGTAGGTAATAGTAACAACCCCAGCTGAAACATTCCCAGATAGAGGTAAAACAAAATAACTCCCACCCACAGAAAAAAAAATAGGAGTCCAGAAAAGCTTTTGACAGCCAAAAATGTAATAAAAATAAGAAAACACATGGGTCTATCGGTCACATGTAACAAATAGTAGGAACTACCATCACAGGAGCAGGTAACCATTGCAATGGTCTTGAGGGTAACCAGTTCTGGAAACCCAGTCCACTCCAAGAGTTCAAGATAGTATATTACCCAACCGTAGACCACATCTGTTGGTGACAAAAACACACAAGTTCCTCCACAGAAAACACATGGGTCTATAGCTCACATGTAACAAATAGTGGGAACTTCCATCACAGGAAGAGGTAACCATTGAATCGGTCTTAAGAGTAACCAGTTCCGGAAACCCAATCTACTTCAGAGTTCAAGACAGTACATTACCCAACCGTAGACAATCTGTCAGTGAGAGAAAAACAGGAGCCAAAATAAGCAGCAGGGAGGATCTGCCATTACCCATGGTTTGGAACACCTGGGAGTGAATGACTTGCAAGGCCTGTGACTTTTGAGAGCCCGGCTTGTGATTTTGACTTGCAGATCCCACTGAAGCAGATCTCGTGGTGCATTGGTTCTGTGAAGATGCAGCTTGTTGAGAATGAAGGTCAGCTGACACTTCCAATCCAATCGACTGCAGATGAGTGCGGAGTTCCGCGAAATGTCGTGGCATCATAATGAGAATTCTGATAATCGAAGGAGACTTTAAAAAGGAAAACACATCGATGCCATATATCTTGAGCTTGCAGGAGCTGTAGGAGGGGTTTTAGTTGTTGACGTCTCAGTATAGTCGATTGGGACAGATCAGAAAAGACTTGGTAGGGATGGCCTTGGAAAGTTAGCGAGCGGGAATTTTTGGAAACCCACATCACCGCCTCCTTAGTGCGATATTAGTGAAATTTCAGGATGACATCCCGTGGCGGTCCATCTGGAGCTCTGCGAGTCAAAGCTCTATGCACTCTGTCCATTTCTTGTCTATCTGCTGGGATGGAAGGAACCAATTCCTGCAGTAGAGCCAGCATTGAGCCCTGCAATTCCGTGACCGTTTCCAAGAGCCCCCGAACTCTAATATTACTTTGGCAAGCCCTGTTCTCGATGTCTTCAAGCTGTGTATGCAGAGAGGTAATCTCACCCTGCAACTCCTCCAGGTCCGTCTCATGGGCATCTAGGACAGTGGTTGCTGCGTCCAGCCTAGCTTCAGAGAGGGATGAGTGTTGTCCCAGTTCTTTCAGCTCCTTCTTAATATATGAAGTGAGCCGCTTAGATACTGTGTGGAAAGGGAGGCTTGGGGCACTCAAATTAAAATGTACCTCATCCCAATTTAAACGTTAAGTAGGTGAACAGGGATAGAAGCAGGGGATTATAACGGTACTGGATAAAGAGAGAGACATTCGTGACTTTTTGTAAAAAAACTTTTTCTTAACAGTTTATTAGAAAAAATTTTTTGGACATACAATAAAGAATAATGATACAAATGGATAAAATTAGTCCATCAATGGGACTGGGGCCCACTTGGATATGGGGAAGGAGGCCTCAGTAGCGATTGAGAAACCATGCATATACATTATTTACTAGAAAGTAGATTAAAAAGGTCTATACTACTGTATAGATCAAATGTACAATGAAGCTGTTATGTGGGGATGACCGACATGTTTCGCCAAACAATGGCTTCTTCAGGGTCACTATGTCAATTTGTACTAACAAACATGGGTCTAATAGAATACAGAAAGACAAAAATTATTATACATGATCAAAAAACATAATGGCCATAATGATATGTTTTTTGATCATGTATAATAATTTTTGTCTTTCTGTATTCTATTAGACCCATCTTTGTTGGTACAAATTGACATAGTGACCCTGAAGAAGCCATTGTTTGGCGAAACATGTCGGTCATCCCCACATAACAGCTTCATTGTACCTTTGATCTATACAGTAGTATAGACCTTTTTAATCTACTTTCTAGTAAATAATGTATATGCATGGTTTCTCAATCGCTACTGAGGCCTCCTTCCCCATATCCAAGTGGGCCCCAGTCCGATTGATGGACTAATTTTATCCATTTGTATCATTATTCTTTATTGTATGTCCAAAAATTTTTTTCTAATAAACTGTTAAGAAAAAGTTTTTTTACAAAAAGTCACGAATGTCTCTCTCTTTATCTAGTACCGTTATAATCCCCTGCTTAGATACTGTGGTGAGCTCCACCCGCACTATTTCTCTATTTTTGTCCAGGCAGGAAATCTGTGTCTTCCTCTTGGGACAAAAGGGCAGTGGATCCCTCTGAAGCCACGGGAGAGCGTTGGGTTCTCCTTCAGCGGGCTTAGCGCCATCTTGGGCAGCTGGTGCCGTTGCGGCTTCAGGTCCTGTTCTGCCTTGGATTTGCTATTTTTTGGCGGACCCAAGGTGCCCCTGTGATCGGCAGGGGGTCGTCTTCCTCTGGTGCCTAAAGAAAGGGAATCCGCTGCTATTGGTGAGCTGGAGGTCCGTTAATACGCCGGAGGTGTGCGGAGCGAACTCAGCCACTCAGGTTCACTTTGCGAATGCGCCTTCCCCTTTAATTCATTTTCAGGTTCCTGGGAATCCCCTTCTAAAAAAAAAAAAAAAAAAAGATCAAGTTGACAAACCTTTTTATAATATAAAAGAATATGAAGTTTGGGGTACCTAGAATATTTGACCATTAATTTCCTTGCCAAACGCCCTACAAGATGCTTTATAGTGATATTCTTGAAATTAATGGTATCTGCAGACTGTAAAAATTGTGGATTCCTCTTTTTTATTAGTGGTCAGTGTAGAAGTGCTCCCTTTTATTGTTGGTAGTGGAAAAATGCTCCCTTGCATTGATGTTCAGTGTAATGTACAAAAGGTAGCAGGGCAGGATCCAATTTGCTACAGCAGGGCAGGGGAAAAAATTCCTTCCTGATCCCAGAATCGGATTTTCTCTGGATCAACTTTATCTATAAATGTAAGTACCCAGTTATATTGTGTACATTTAGGAAAGAATCCAGGCCTTTCTTAAAGCAATCTACTGAGCTGGCAAGAACCACCTCTGTTCACAGTTCTTATTGTGAAGAAACCTTTTGTATTTGGAGATGAAATCTCTTTTCCTCTAGACGTAAAGAGTGCCCCCCCTAGTGTTGACCGTAAAGTGAATAACAACACCAAGTGCACTATATAGACCCATTATATATTTATACATGGTGATCATATCCCCCTTTAATCTCCTCTCCTCAAGAGAGAAAAAAATCAGTTTCTATAATCTTTCCAAATAGCCCTTCATGCCTCTTATCAGTTTGGTTGCCCTTCTCTGCACTTTCTCCAGTTCCCTGAAAACCTTTTTGAGAACTGGTGAGCAAAATTGAACTGCATATTCCAGATGAGGTCTTACTAATGATTTGTACAGTAGCAAAATTATATCTATCTCTCTGGAGTCCATACCTCTCTTAATACAAGAAAAGACTTTGCTTGCTTTGGAAACCGCAGCTTGGCATTGCATGCTATTATTGACCTTTTGATCTACCAAAACCCCCATATCCTTCTTCACCATTGATTCCCCCAGTTGTACCACCCTAGTATGTATGGTGCATGCATATTCTTAGCCACCAAGTGCATAACTTTACATTTATCAACATTAAACCTCATCTGCCACATAGTCGCCCAATTAGACAGTGCATTGAAGTCAGCTTGTAAATTGGAGACATCCTTTAACCACTTGACCACTGGGCACTTAAACACCCTTAATAACCAGACCAATTTTCAGCTTTCGGTGCTCTCACATTTTGAATGACAATTACTCAGTCATACAACACTGTACCCAAATGAAATTTTTGTCCTTTTTTTCACACAAATAGAGCTTTCTTTTGGTGGTATTTAATCACCGTTGAGTTTTTTATTTTTTGCGCTATAAAAGAAAAAAGACTGAAAATTCGGTAAAAAAATGAATTTTTCTTCGTTTCTGTTATAAAATTTAGCAAATTTTGTCATTTTTCTTGATAAATTTTGGCCAAAATTTATACTGCTACATATCCTTGGTAAAAATAAGTACAAATTGGGATATATTATTTGGTCGTTGTGAAAGTTTTAGAGTCCACAAGCTATGGTGCCAATATCTGAAAATTGATCACACCTGAAGTACTGACGGCCTATATCATTTCTTGAGTCCATAACATGCCAGAAAAGTACAAATACCCCCCAAATGACCCCTTTTTGGAAAGAAGACATTCCAAGGTATTTGGAAAGAGGCATGGTGAGTTTTTTTGAAGTTGTAATTTTTTCCCCACAATTCTTTGCAAAATCAAGATTTTTTTTCTTATTTTTATTTTTTTCACAAAATTGTCATATTAGCAGGTTATTTCTCACACACAGCATATGCATACCACAAATTACACCCCAAAACACATTCTGCTATTACTCCCGAGTACGGCGATACCACATGTGTGAGACTTTTACACAGCGTGGCCACATACAGAGGCCCAACATGCAGGGAGCGCCATCAGGTGTTCTGGAGCACCCGGGACAATTCTGACATTTCTCTCCTACATGTAAAAATCATCATTTATTTCATAGAAAATTACATAGAACCCCAAAACATTATATATGTTTTTTTAGAAAAGACCCTAGAGAATACAATGGCGGTCGTTGCAACTTTTTATCTAGCACGGTACTTGCGCAGCAATTTTTCGAACGCGTTTTTTTGGGAGAAAAAAGTTTTGTGCTTTACAAAAAACAAAAAACTGTAAATTTAGCCCAATGTTTTTGCATAATGTGAAAGATGAAGTTACGCCGAGTAAATAGATACCTAACATGTCACCCTTCAAAATTGCACGTGCTCGTGGAATGGCACCAAACTTCGCTACTTAAAAATCCCCATAGGCGGCGCTTTAAAACTTTTTACTGGTTACATGTTTTGAGTTACAGAGGAGGTCTAGGGCCAAAATTATTGTTCTCGCTCCAACGTTCGCAGCGATACCTCACATGTGTGGTTTGAACACCGTTTTCATATGTGGGCGGGACTTACATATGCGTTCGCTTCTGCATGCGAGCGCACGGGGACAGGGGCGCTTTACATTTTTTTTATTGTTCATTTTACTTTATTTATTTTAGTTTGACACTTTTTTCCCCAAAAAAATTTTTTTGATCACTTTTATTCCTATTACAAGGAATGTAAACATCCCTTGTAATAGGAATATGGCATGACAGGTCCTCTTTACAGTGAGGTATGGGGTCAATAAGACCCCACATCTCACCTCTAGGCTGGAAAGCCTGAAATAAAATAAAAAACGATCCTGGCTTTGATCGTAGCGAGCATTGCAGGGTATCGCAGGATATGGCTGGGTATGGCATGGCAGGGTATGGCAGGGTATGGCAGGTAATGGCAGAGTATGGCAGGGTATGGCAGGGTATGGCATGGCAGGGTATGGCAGAGTATCGCAGGGTATGGCAGAGTATCGCAGGGTATCGCTGGGTATGGCAGGGTATCGCTGGGTATTATTGCAGGGTATGGCAGGGTATCGCAGGTAATGGCAGAGTATGGCAGGGTATGGCATGGCAGGGTATGGCAGAGTATCGCAGGGTATGGCAGAGTATCGCAGGGTATGGCAGAGTATCGCAGGGTATGGCAGAGTATCGCAGGGTATGGCAGAGTATTGCAGGGTATGGCAGGGTATCGCAGGGTATGGCAGGGTATCGCAGGTAATGGCAGAGTATCGCAGGTAATGGCAGAGTATCGCAGGGTATGGCAGAGTATCGCAGGGTATGGCAAAGTATCGCAGGGTATGGCAGAGTATCGCAGGGTATGGCAGGTAATGGCAGGTAATGGCAGAGTATCGCAGGGTATGGCAGATTATCGCAGGGTATGGCAGAGTATCGCAGGGTATGGCAGAGTATCGCAGGGTATGGCAGAGTATCGCAGGGAATGGCAGAGTATCGCAGGGAATGGCAGAATATAGCAGGGTAAGGCACAGTATTGGAGGGTATGGCAGATTTGGTATCCATCCATCCATGCTCAGCCATCCCTCCATACCCTGCAATACCCAGCAATACACTGCAGGCTATTGCTGTGTATTGCAGGGTATGGAGGGATGGCTGAGCATGGATGGATGGATGGATGGATCGGTGGCATGCAGAGCAGGCTGTGGGCACTACAGATCCCGCCCACAGCACTGCTGCCACCGATCCCTCCCCCTCTCCTCTCACACTGTACCGATCGGTACAGAGAGAGGAGGGGATAGGAACCGGCGTCATCAAATGACGCCGGTTTGCTTACATGTGATCGCTCCGTCATTTGACGGAGCGATCACGTGGTAAACGGCCGCGATGAGCGGCCGTTTACCGTTTACCGTGATCCGCCGGGTCCTCTGGACCCGGCGATCACTGATGTACTCGAGTGCGCGCCCCAGGGGGCGCGCAAGAGGGGAATTCCGGGAGGACGTCATATGACGCCCTCCCAGAGTTAAGCAACCGGCCTGTAGCCGTCATTCGGCTATGGGCCGGTTGTAAAGTGGTTAAGGACATTATTCCACTGCATAGCTTAGTGTCACGTGCAAAGACAGAAATTTTACTTTTAATCCCAGACCCTATATCATTTATAAAGATATTAAAAAGTAAGGGTCCCAGCACTGAACCTTGGGGTACACCACTGATAACCTTAGACCATTCAGCAAATCTTTTTTATTACCACATCTTAAACGTAGAGAAGAAATAAATTGTCTTCTTACACGAAAAAAGCCAAGATAAGAGGTAATTTCTCTACTGACCACCAATGTAAGGGGCACATCTCCAATTTCTACCAGTATAAAGTGGCATTTTTTGTACTGACCACTAAGGTAAAGGCAGTGTTGTAACCAAGGGGATGCAGCCCGCACCAGATACCACAAGTGTAAACGGTGCCACCGTCGGCTTATTATCGTAATGTCAGTTTCACTTGTGCCAGTGCTGCAGCTACTTACATTACACTTCACACTGACAGCTTGGCTACACTAGCTGAAGTGAGTGACAGGGAGGTAGGGGAAGATTAGTGATGATCACCCTCCTCCTGCCTAAGTCCTACCCCCACTGCATCAGACCGCACAAGCTCCTGACCGCCTTATTTGTTAGGTGAGGCACCACCAGCACCTTACATTGATTTGGGAGATCCTGCCAAAAGTCCCAAATTAGAAGAGAGGGATGTATGTATTGGTTCCCTCAATGAACTGTAGCTCCCCAGTGCTGGCAGCACTCATGCAGCCCCAGACCACGACACTCTCCCCACCATGATTGACTGTAGGCAAGACACACTTTTTAAAAAAAAAGTTATTGTCATAAAAAGTGTTTGGGGACCCGAGTCCTGCCCCAGGGGACATGTATCAATACAAAAAAAACTTTTAAAAACTTCAATTTTTTCGGGAGCAGTGATTTTAATAATGCTTAAAGTGAAACAATAAAAGTGTAATATTCCTTTAAATTTCGTACCTGGTGGGTGTGTATAGTATGCCTGTCAAAGGGCGCATTTTTCCCGTGCTTAGAACTGTCCCTGCACAAAGTGTCATTTTTGCAGGAAAAAAAAGCTATTTAAAATAACTCGCAGCTATATGAATTGCTGGGTCCCGTAATACAGAGAACAGTCATTCATTGAAAGTCATTGATTTAAAAAAAAAAAAAAAGCGTGGGGGTTCCCCCCAAATTCAATTACCAGACCCTTCAGGTCTGGTATGGATATTAAGGGGAACCCCGCATCAAATTAAAAAAAAAAATGGTGTGGTGCCCCCCTCAAAATCCATACCAGACCCTTATCCGAGCACGCAACCTGGCAGGCCGCAGGAAAAGAGGGGGGACGAGAGCGCCCCTCCCCCCTCCTGGACCGTTCCAGGCCACATGCCCTCAACATTGGGAGGATGCTTTGGGAGTCTGTGACCCCTCAAAGCACCATGTCCCCATGTTGATGGGGACAAGGGCCTCGTCCCCACAACCCTTGCCGGTGGTTGTGGGGGTCTGCCGGCTTATCGGAATCTGGAAGCCCCATTTAACAAGGGGACCCCTATCAAGTCCCCATGCATCAGAGGGGGGCGGGGTCACCAGGTGGCCCCGCCCTCCATTATAAAAGACCTGTCAGAAGACGCGAAGCCGCACACAGCGGGAGCCTCCCATTGCGCATTTGCATGTCACCGTGGGGAAACAGGCACTTTTATTTTATTTAAAACATTTATTTCCTGATGTCTTATTTTCTGGTTCAGTCACATTCATCACTGTTTCTCCCTCTTTTAGTGGCTTTGGGGGGGGGGGGGTACATTCCTCCAGGAATGAGTGCAGCTCACGCCTGCTGTATTGTGAGCATTGTAAGCTATTGGCTTGGCTCACAGAATATAGGTCGAATGACACTGTCAATCGGTTCTAAAGAGGACCTCTGGGTGTTGAACCGAGAAGGAAAGTCAGAAGCAGTGCTAGAGTGTAAAGTAAGTACAACGTGGGACTTTTTCTTCTTTTTTAAATACAATGGAGCAGCAGACCTAAAAGTAAAAGAAAAAAAAATGCTTGTGTTCTACTTTAACAATGCAAGAAAGTGGAATAACATCTTCAGAAAACCCCAAAACATTACATAAAGGAAGAATGATACAGAGAAGTATGCCGATATAGTTTCCAGGGTGGATCTTAATTGTTGGAACTACTCTTGTATCCTTTTAAATCATGACTAAGATTTAGCCACACCTATATTTTTAAAAATACAACTTTTATATCCGGCATTTCTTCATATATGGCAATGAAAACCTAGCCCGCTCTAACAAAGCTGTAGTATCGAGTGGTCACTGGGGTGATGATGCTTTGGAAACAACACGTCCTAAAATAAAACCATGTTTGATGCGTTAATGACGTCTGTCAATAAGTAACAGTAAGGAAGTGAGACAAAAGTTGTGCAAGCGTAAATGTGGTTACGAAGTGCATTTGACACAAGACTGACTGCAGAAGTCTCAGTCTATTAATTACATTTCCCTTTAAAATCCTTTTTTTTTTTTGGCTTGATTGATGGGTATCGAAGGTCCCCACACACCCGTGTAAGGCTGTTTTTCCAGCAGGGAAAGAAAGTCCTACATGTCGCACATCACAGCAAAACCCTATAAGGTGGTGTATGATAGTCTAAGCCCGGGGCTGCAACCAGGCCATGCCCCCAATGCGTCAACTCTGCCCCCGATATTATGCATGGAGTGCATACATTGAGGGAGAGCCCTGGTTGGAGCCCGGGCTGAGGCTGTCTGTCATACACCTTCTTACATAGTTTTGCAACTTTTAGGACTTCCTTTCCCTACTACATGTTTGAGCTGGGACAAGCTCTGTCCTCGTTAGCACTCCTAGCAGGTTGTCATGCAAGAGGACCTGGGGGAGCCTTGAGCGGCACCTGTCATTTTTGTTGTGGGTCATGGGATGTTTTTCCAGTTTGATGTAGCGTATATGTCTCTGCCACTTTAGAGCTGAAGAGGTTACCTGCATTTGTACTTGGAGTCTAAATATACAACTCAAAAATAATAATAATTATTCCTAAATCCAGCACTCACAGTAAAATAAAATAAAAACCAAAGGAATGAAATGAAAAATAAATAATAAATAAAAATAAAAAATAAAACTAAAATAGAAAAAATGAAAGTGGAATAGCTGCTGTTATACACCTAAAATAGGTAACAATCAATAAAGCAAATATTCAATTCATGTGAACCAAACATTAACAGCGCTAAATAAAATAAATTCAACCAAACTGCAATAAACATAAAAATTAAAACATAAAATAAATGAGAACAGTGATAATAGTAATGATAGTCACTGTTCAACCAATGATGGTGTGAGAAGACTACTACATAAAACAAAAAAGGCTGCTGCTGTTTCTACCTATATATGTATACAGGAAAAATCATGCAAAAATAAATGACATGAAAAAAAAAACAGTCCATGAATGTCCAAAATCAAATAAACTGAACATGCAGCCAGCAACAGGAGGAAAGTGTTATCAGAAGTGAAGTGAAATCCACCACAGGAACGGAATGGACTGCAGCAGAATGAATCCTACACCAGCACCGATTGCACCCTGTGCTCACCCCAGTAGGTGGATGCTTACCAGAGCCAAAACAATATGAAGCCTTAACCTGGATCTCTGTGCATGCAGTGAGATCCAGGTTAAGGCTTCATATTGTTTTATTTGTTTATTGGAGGGTATAATTTGGTTGGGGAAAGGGGTAAATTGGATGCCCATAGATCAAATGCTTTGCCATCATATTTATAGAGTAGAACTTAATTTGAGCCTGAAGAAATGATGCGCATGTATAACAGCTACAGTCTCTTCCGTGCATCACCATGCAGATTATTGCCCCTCCTCTGCGTTACTCCTGCAGACTATTGTTACCAGGACTTCCTCATCAATGACCGTGTAAAGGCAAGGACTTCACCCATGACCATGTAATGGTGAAGTTCACAGAGCTCCTTCCCTCCTGCACAAAACTTATACTGAAGCACATTCATTTCTTGTCACATCTTCTATATGCAAAAGATCAAACTCTGAATAGTTTCTATTACTGACTCTGATTGGTTTCTGCTACTAGGCCAGAGGCCTGCAGTACCTCTCCCCGGAGGCCTAATAGCTTAATGGCATGTTTTGAAAGGTGGACTACTGTTCCCAGCCAGCCCAGCTTGGAAATCCTGCGTCCTCTGACCACATCAATTTGACACTATTCCCCACAGTCTCTCCTCTGATCCAGGACTCCTCATCAATGACCGTGTAATGATGAGGACTTCACCAATGACCGTGTAAAGGTGAAGTTCCCTCACAGACTTCCTGGCATGCCTCCACATCCAGCCCTCCATTGTTGTACACTCACCAACCTTTCTCTGCCCAGAGTCCATGATGGAGAACTTAACCAGACCGCATGGTCCGACAGCTTCACCTGCCTCTCTGATCCAGGAGTTCCTCATCAATGACCGTGCAATTAAGAAGACTACAACAATGACCGCGTAAAGGTGAAGTTCCCTCACAGTTCTCCCCAGGCCTCCTCCTGTGCTCAGCGCACCCACCCCCCCAGATGGGGGTGCCCTCCTGCTGTCGTCTAGTACTCCATTCTCCACTTCTCTCGGCCTAGAACTCCTCCCAGTGGCCTGTTACCTCAGCTTATATAGGAGGCCCGCCCCCTGCCAATTCCAGTTGGGGATTGGTCAGGGCTCCCAAATGAGCTGCCTGCCACCCCAGTTCTAGGCCCTGCCCCTCTTCCAGAACATTCTCCCTGGAAGCAGGGGAGGCACCTCAGCACTGAAGCACAGGTGGTCACACCCACTGCTACACTAACCACTCCCTTCCCCCAGATCGAAACGAGCAGGCCCAGCTTGCAGCATAGGCCTGCCTAAATTTACCTGTACTGGCAGTTTCCCTAGCAAAAATGCTATGCTAACACCTACCTATGGTAGAGGGTGCTACAGTAACAAGGCCAACAAACAAGAAATGAATGACCTACCCTGGGGGATGATCCTCATGGCAAAATTTAACATGCCCAACAATAACTGCAACTCTACTCTGGGACAAGCTTGAGAGATTGTAAAAGCATGAATACAATCTCTGCTCCTCTCTAGCTTATCTGTAGGCAGACTGGCCTGCATGGCCCAAGAATCGAGCACGATTCCCCCCCCCCCCCCCCCGACCCCCCCCCCCCCCCCCCCCCAAAAAAAGTAGTTACCGGACCTTCCATTTTCTTAGCTACCAATGGGATGTTAAACGCAGAAATAACTGAAACCAATTTTTGTGGATCAGCGGGGGCCCGATTGGCACTTTCGATGAGGAGGAATTCGTCCAAATATTGGATGACTTCATGACAGCATTCCGCATGAGTGAGTATCCAGCCGAGAGCCTGCGCAAAAGTGTCAAACAGCCAGGGGCTGCTTTTGGATCTAAAGGTAAGCTTAGTAGCGGAGTAATACAGACCCCTCCACTTTATCCCATCCCACTGCCAGAGCGATGGCAGAATCGTAAGGAGCTTGAAAGCATCCCCTATATCCGCCTTGGACAGCCAAGCGCCCTCCCCCACCCTGATGATTTGTTGAATCACCTGATCCACAGACACATACTTGAGTGAAAATTCTTGAGGCGGAATAAAGAAGTTCAGACTAGGTATATGAGAACAATGAGGGGCGGACAAGTCATAAATTAAACGTAGTTTATTCGAAAATTTCTCCCTTACCAAACCAAGTCTGGAAAGGAAAACTCCTATAACAAAGCCCTTATCCAGTTTGGACTGGAGCAGCAAATCCACCGCCTCCATGTCTGCAGCTACTGACCTCAAATTCTGACATTCAAACGTGCATAATGGTAAAGAAACACCCTGTGTGGAACCCCCTTAGAAAACCCTCCACAAAAAAATTACATAACCCAGGTGAAGGATGAGAGGCCAAACAAGCTTGTAAATGTGGCGCATTAATGCAGCTTAGTCATGTGCCCTTGCTCTGCTTAAGTAAACAGGCCGCTTCGGGTGAGCCCTCTAACAGCTGGCACACACATGCAAAATACGGCACTGACTATAGTTGCATGTGCCATGGTTAAAGTTGTTGCAGATCTGTGACTTCCCTAAAAAATGAATCAGTCGACCTAACTTGTCAAACGACGCAGAATGAGCTGGAGCCGAAAGTAAACTAGTGAAAGCCCTGGATGTACCTGGTAAAACAGGAAGATCGGTGTTGGGGCACCAGTACGTGGTATACGAGGACAACTGGCATGTCTCATAAACTGGCGACCTTAGCCCAACAAATTGCTGGCAAACCAGTTCTGTATCAATGTTACTCCAGACTGTTACCACCTAATGTTGAGCAAATATGGCAGTGGCTTTGGTGGAAAAGGAACGATGATAGTCGTAAAAAGCCGACCCCCCCGGACTTCTGACCCAACTCCACTACCGCATAGGAGGTAAAGATCCAGCTCCTCCCTCCTCTGGGGGCTCACAGAGCAAATAATATCCCTAAATAGACTTAAGGCCAGGACAAACTCTGGGATAGAGAGCTTGCGGTTAAGCCTGTGATCCCTCCTTACCTTAGGAGGCAGATGAGGAGGATCCGGGGTAGGGGTGCTTCTCCTCGCTCCGAGGCCATTGCTTCTCCTCCCGGCCAAACAATTAGTGGGTCCCGAGACCCGATTGGCTGGGAGGTGAATCAGGATGGGAGGTGAATCAGGATAACAATAGCGAATATTATTTTGCTATAGTCACACAACTGGGTGGGCTCAGGGCGCAGTGTTCTGTGCCACGAGCCCACCCTTTTTTGAAGCCAATTAATCATTAATCTAAACCTAATTGAAGTCCATGTGTCCAGCGCCCTGCATGTAGATTAGGGGCTTGGCACATGGATTAGGAGCGCGGCGCCCCTTACATAGTTACAAAGTCCAACCCTGCGCCCCTGCCACTGGTACAAAAACATCCTCCGAGAGCGACTTCTCCCAACCCTCAAAGAACAGTTTGGTGGGGAACAATGCCTTTTCCAGCTTGATGGAGCCACTAAGTGGCTTGGGGAACAAAACCTCAAAATTTGCCGGCCCATGGCCAGGAAACTTCCCAGACCTTAATCCTATTGAGAACTTATGGTCAATCCTCAAGTGGCGGGTGAACCAAACCCCCCCCCCCCCACAAACTCCAAGCATTGATTATGCAAGAATGGGCTGCCATCAGTCAGGATGTGGCCCAGAAGTTGATTGACAGCAAGCCAGGTTGAATTGCAGAGGTCTTGAAAAATAAAAGGTTCACCACTGCAAATATTGACAAACTTAAAGCGGAGTTCCATCCAAAAGTGGAACTTTTCCTTATCTACTTCCACCCTCCCTCTGGTGCCATATTTGGCACCTTTAGGGGGGGTAGCGGGTGCCCTGTCCCAAAATCTGTCGCACCCAGGTATGTCAGACGTTCGGCCCCCCCTCCCCTGCTGCCGGGGCCAGTAAGAGCCTTTACTGGCAACGGCGGCAGCAGCACCCGATGGAAACATCGACTGGGGTGCCGACATCGCTTTAATATAATTGTCAATAAAAGCCTCTGACTAATGAAATGCTTGTAATTATACTTCATTGTACCATAGTAACATCTGACAAAAATATCTAAAAACACTGAAGCAGCAGACTTTATAAAAATTTATATTTGTGACATTCTCAAAACTTTTGGCAACGGCTGTATTTACCATACTTGGTAGACATGGGAGCCGTCAAAAAATTTGTTTTGTTTCGTAAAAAAAAAAAATCGTAATTCGTGTACGAAATTTAATTCGGATTCGTACGAAATACGAATTTTGTACGAATCGTTACAAACCGTTAATATCGTTACGAATATCGTCACACTACGAATAATAACGAATTATCCGAAAACGTATTAACGTTACATAAGTGACACAAGTCTATTGTTCACCAATCACTCAGAGGAAGAATGAAATCCGAAATTTCGTTAACGAATACGAAATTTCGTATTTCGTACTTCCTCTGAGTGATTGGTGAACAATAGACAATAGACTTATGTGTTATGTAACGTTAATACGTTTTTGGATAATTCGTTATTATTCGTAGAGTGTCGATATTCGTTATACTGAATCCCAAATTCATTCGAATCATTCGTTATATCCGCTATAATTTCTTTCATATTAGTAGAAATTCATCATTTGGTAGTTTGGATTCGGATAATTTGGATCCGAAATTCGTAAACGAAATTTCGTATTTCGTACAGAATTCGTATTCGTAAAAATTCGTAATTCGGATTCGTACGAAACTAATCGCACATGTCTAATACTTGGTGGATGCCCCTGGAAGCTGGAATACACTGAAGTAGACACTGTAACGTCCGTAATCTTCATTTGCTGCCAGGTCCTGCGAGTCACTGGCCTGGTGAAAACAGGAGATCAGCCACTCAGCACGGGCAACATTCAGAGAATGCTTTTCATTTTGTGACTGAATGCAAAACATTCTCCGATTGGGCAAGGTAGAAAGCATGAAGTCACAGCTCAACCTGTGCTGAGCGCCTGACCTGTGTTCACAATGCATTAGGCAGTCATGCAGCAGAGGACCTGGAAGCCAGTGGAGGTCACTGTGTTATGTTGGATCTCAACCAAACTGTCAAGCCATCAAATTGCCAGTGTCATAACGGATTACATGTGCACCACCATGACAACTGCAGCTGAAACCGTGGCCAAGATGCCAGCTTCCTTGACTGCAAAGGATTGGAGCATTTAGTTCTTAAAGTGACTGCGTTGATGCAAATTTTATTGCGCAAGGCTGGGTTCACACATGTCCGGCTGCAGTTTGCAGAGCGTTTCTATTTAACGATCCTGAATTCGCACCTGAACCGGACCCAAAAACGCACAGGACCCTTTTCAAAACCGCACTGCGGCCATCTGGACATGTGTGAACCGGCTCCATTGAAAGCCAGTCACATTTACATGTTTTGCCAATTAAAACCGCATCCAATTCATATATATGTGAACCCAGCCTAAGTGTAACCAGAAAAATCCATCCTAAGAAACGACAGGAAACTATTACCAGTGTTTCACATAGTATTAATTTTCTTCAGCTGTACCAATCATACGTTTTTTTTGCAGGAAAATAAACTGTTAAAAATTTTCACAGTAAATATTACAAAACTAATGACAAGTATAAGAAATTGGGAATTTCCTTCTAGACAGGAACATATGAAGAAAATGCGACAGTGAAGAAAGCTTTATTTACACAACAAGGCATTGTGACATGACACTGGTATATCAAGTGAGTCGCAAAGCATTCCCATAGTATTAACTTGATTCAGACATAGCCAATTAGGAAATTTGTAGTCATCCTGGAATCAACATACCACAACTTATCGCAAATGATATGTAAAAACCCAAGCAAAAAAAGGCATCTTAAAATTAAACAAAAATCTTAGGCAACAGCTGCACCTTAACCTTTATCCATTTTGTTCGTAAGCAGTCCATACACGTGGCCAGCCAGCGCGCTGGTGGATAAAGGAAAGGGACATTCTATTCTGACAGCTGTTCCTGCTGCTATCAGAATACACTGATCAGCGGCTGCAAGAACATGTCCCTTCAACAGAATTCAATCAAATTCTCAACTTCTGTCAATTTGGGGCTACCACACACTGATGGAAATTCAGCTGGTCCCTGCTGAACTGGCCGATTTTCAATCATTTTATTGCCAACTTAACCCTCTTTCACTTTTCATACACCTGCCTCAGTTCACTTCAGTAACAAATACCATACTCGGACCTCCTCCCCCACACTTCTCAGCAAATTATGCAATATAGCCAGTGGCGTTGCTATGGCGTTGCGGCCCGCACCCAGGTGACACCAAGCTCAGACTGATACTGGAACCACATTGAGAGGAGTGCAGCGGCTCCCTCCTCTTCCTCCATCCCTTTCGAGATTTCGTTAGCTACACGCAATGTGCGGGGAGGGACCGAGGCAGAGACAGACAGGCAGGGTGCCCGAGGTCTGATCGTCACGGTCCCAAGTAACGCAATTGCATTCCTCTCCCTGCCGGCTCAGCTGCACTCACTGCACACCTGACTATAGCCGTGTCCTCCTCGGCTCTGACATGACAAGTACACAGACCGGGAGGAAGAGCCGAGGAGGAGGAGAGACAGCATGCTACAGCATCTACCCAGGGGCTGGGGCTGAAGTCTGTAATGACAGGAGTCTTGTGGGACATTGAGTTTGAGAGGGGGGGTACTGGGGGGCCTGGGTAGGTAACAATTATGCTGCCAGGCGTACATTTTAGGGAGGGGGTGGGGGTTAGAGGATATGTGGCAGAAGGGTGCTTTGTTTTGGGTTAGAAAGGACTTGTGCTAGAATGAGGGGGCAGATTTGAAGTTTGACAGATCCCAGCACAATTCCTCTCCCCTTCCAAAGCACTCCCTAGCACATATACTCTAACCCCCACGCCCCCTCAAATCAAAGATCCCATTCATGCTCCACCCATCCCCCCAATCCCATCCGAGCTCCATCCACCACCCCGATCCCATCTCGTCTCCATCCACCACCCAATCCCATCCTAGCTCAGTCCATCTCCCCGGCTCCATCCACCACCCCGATCCCATCCCATCTTCATCCACCACCCCAATCCCATCCCAGCTCCATCCACCACCCTGATCCCATCCCAGCTTCATTCATCCCCGATCCCAGCTCCATCCACCACCCCAATCCCATCTCGGCTTCATCCATCCCCCGATCCCATCCAAGCTCCACCCATCACCCCGATCCCATCTCCAGCTACCACCCGAATCCCATTTCGGCTCCATCCATTCCCCTGATCTCATGCCAGCTACATCCATCCCCCCAATCCCATCCCAGCTCCATCCATTTTGGCAGGTTAAGGGTGGAGAGCCACGCCAAAGCACTAGACTGCTGTGCCCAGCAGGGGCTGGGGTGGCACCATGTTTTACTGCACCAGGTGACACCAACCCTAGTGACGGAACTGAATATGGCCAGACCCCAGACAAATTGTCCTGTGTTTGCATCCTCTGAAGCAGCAGCATCCAGCAATATCATCTGTGCCTTTATGTACGAACTAAGCTGGAGATAAAGACAGCCATGGTTCTCTGTGGCAGGGAGCAGCATATGTGTCAAGTTCACAGAACCCTACAAAAGGAGGATATAAGCCTTCACCCCTTCCAGTAAGAAAATAGATTTAGTTTTGTATTAATATAAATATGTAGAGGGTGGAACACCATTTGTCATAAAAGTGAAAAGAAAAAAAAAAAACCTAAAGAAATACAAATGGAACTAAGAATACTTGTCACCTAGCAGTCTGGATTTGCTTAATTGGTCGCTCGCCCTACACATGCAAATTAAAAATGCAAGGATGCTTGATCTATATATACCCAATTCCAGGTAGTGCCTCGGAAATTACTGAAGCTATTGAATTTGCATGAGAGATCCCTAGCATTTTCAGGAGAGATCAGCGATTGGGACTTCCACATTCTCTGCTTCACCCATCCAAAGACCCAGTACTTTGGGTCACCCATAAGAATCTTTGACGTCCTAAAAAAAAGCCCTCTATTCCAGAGGTGTCAATCGCCATCCCCACCATATTGTGGAAGGGGGGAGAGGGGCAGAAGGGGGTGGGGGGCCTGCCATTTGAAAAAGCAGAAATTTGCACTGGAATTCAGTGCTCTGATGGTAGATCAGGCATTGGGTGAGCTTGGAAATGTAACAGCTGGCACCTTATGTTGCCCGATTCCAAGTGACAGGATGTTGAGCACAAAACCGCTGTGAAATTTACATGCTCATTTGACTGTTACATTGCTAAAAGGAATATCTATAAAAAGATATAACTTAATTTTCATGGTTTAACTGGATTGTATTGTGCATAATTTGATTTCTCTACTTTGTCTATTATATGAAGAAGAGGGCACTCACCTCAAGTTCAAGGAAACCCACAAACTTGAAAAGTGAGGTTAGCAAGGAATGTTTATGCCCTACAAAGTCAAGGAAAACATAAGGCAATTCCTACATATCTTTGGTCAAACCATAAAAAAAGTAACATTAACCTAAATCCCTGCTAATATTTTTAGAAGTCCATACTGAAAAGGTTTTTGTTCTGGGCCCGTGAATGTTGTATACTACATCTGGTGGCCTAATATGCTCATCAACCCCATTTCTGGAATACAAGATTTTGTATAACACTTTCCTCAATACACCATTTACATTTTGGGTGGCAAACAATTGTAAAACTACAAAAACAGTATGAGTATGCTACAAATAGAATCCACAAGTTCAAGATGTCCTTTTTATAGCACAGTAAGGCCCCTTTCACATGTGCGGATCCCGGGAGGATCCGTTTTTGGACATCTGCTTGCTCAGAACGGGATCGCTCCATTGATCCACGCTGAGCCGACGGATGACTAGTCTGTCTCTGCACATTGTGCAGAAACGGACTGGTCAGATCTCCACTTTCCTCTATTGGGAAGATCGGATGAAAATGGACTGTCAGTTTTCATCCGATCCGAAGACGGATGGAAGAAATAGGGTTTTCCTCCGTCATCAGTTTCGGAGCATAGCGGAGACTGAGGTCAGTGGATGTTCATCCGGTATCCCCTAGGGATTACATGTATGTCCGTATTTCCTCTGTAAACGGATGGATGAAAAACAGACATACGGTCTGCCCGTGTGAAAGGGGCCTAAGAAGTTAAAAAGCATAACTGACAGACTAACAAGAAATATTTTTTTCTGTTCTATGCCTTAGCAAATCTTAGGTGAAGTCTGTATCCAAGCAGACGTGAAGTCTCTCAGAGTATTCGTGTTGATGGACTTTCTGCATTAGAATTTGGATGTACGGTATATTCTTCTTGTTTTAACAATCCTCATTTATTTCACAGGTCAGGTGGTTTGAGCCTGGGGAAAAAGCCCAGCTCCAAATGTGCCATAAGGCCTGACTGCTTTCTATTGTGCAATACAGACCATATATGTAAAGATACAATCACTCAATAAAGCTGACTTTTTGACTAATACTTACATGTTTACGAAGTCAGTTGAACTAAATGGGCAGTATGATCAATACATCGTTTATTTCACTGATAAAGGACAATTGGGCATAGGTGCAAAACCGATCGAAAACGATCAAATTTATGTTTTTTTTGCTTTCAAGCTTGAATCGTTTTTCTGTGTATATCCTGATCAGATGTTAAAGAAAAAAAATAAATAAATAAACTTTCTACGGTGTCAACTACTGTACTAAATATTTCTCCTGGTCCTAGTGCATGAAAATCGATGACATAACGGTTTATTTGGTAGGGTTTCTGGTTTTGCACACCATATCTAGTAGCTTTTTGATAGTTTCAGAATATTAGGAAAACTTCAACCCCTTTGCAAGCCATTGTGTTCTGTCTCATCATTACACTTATCTTTAAAGTTCTTCCACTTACATCACTGGAGAAACCTCTGCAAACTAAGAATTGTCTCCACAGAAGAGATCCAGAGTGCTCAGGGTGACACAGGATACCTTGGAATTTTACCATATGTAGAAGAAAATGAACAGCAGGGCGCTGAAGTCACTGAGCAAACAGAGACCAAGGATGACAGGGAGCCAGCCAGCTCAAAGTATGGATATTAGCATCCAGAAAAATAAAATAAAAAAAGTGCCTGAAAACTTGCCATGCACACCCCCTCTCCCAGCATCCAACAGGCATTTTGAAAAAGGTCATCCTCGTGTGCAGCCCAGAACGCTACCGCCAATATTAATATTTTGAACTGGCTGGCTCCCTATCATCCTCGGCCTCTGTTTGCTCAGTAATGCCTATGGCCTCACACTGACCACAGCTGCTTGGTCTCAGGTGTTCTCTATTCATGCCGTTTCATGCCAACGTCAATGTAAGTGTGCTGCTTATTTTAATAAAGTGTTTGATAGTGACCTCAGCACCCTGCTGTTTGTTTTCTTCTACATTGAGATGATCTTACCCAGATCTTCTGCAGTAGCGTCAGAGGTTCCAGTCTCAGTCCCTTATCCTGTTCAGCCATCCTTACATCTAGTTTGCCTCATCCATTCCTTTACCCCGATGATGGTCTACAGATACAGATGAAAGTTCCAATGGACTTTGCACTTCTCCTAGGAGCACCGTTTGTACTGTTTACTTGTACGCTTAGAATTTTACCATATGACTGCTTATTAGTTTGTTCATCTATCCATACACATGTGCAGACATAACCAGCCTCAGAAATAGTTTTAGAAATGTTCTAATAAGGACATCCGTTCAATAATATGATAAGAAATGATCCTGTGGTGGATAGAGCGGAAGCTTTTAACTGCTAAATTTTTACTTTTTTTTTTTCTAATAACATGTAACCCCAGTGTAATGTTTTATCTTTCTGATGGAAATAATGCCATCTTAATACTTCCTGTTTTAGGAAGGCTCCATGTCCCATGTTAAGATTTATTTTTTTTGTACATAAGAGCTAGGAGTTATTACACGTTAACTCCATTTCCAGGACGGTCACATGAGAGAGATTGGCTCCAGCACCTGCAAGAAACACAAGCACATACACATTTAAAAAAAAAAAGGCCTCCCTAGGCTGGCCCTTCAGTTGTAGAAAGATTGCCTTGCTGACAAATACCAACGTTCTGATATATGTAACTTGATATCTTCCATCAGTAAGGGTGAGGGGCCACCATTCTGGAGGATTCCTGGAAAAGGAGTTACCATCAGGTAATAACTCTAGCTTTCCCAAGACATCCTCCAGGATGGTCACATGAGACCCCCAAGATTCATACCTAGGGTGGGACTACTGCTTGCAGGACCTTTCGACCAAAGGTCAGGCCTTGGGCAGAGACCAAATCAATCCTATAGTGCTTCCCAAAAAGTGGAGTCACTGGACCAGATGGCTGCTCGGCAGATCTACTTGATGGAGGCTCCAGCTTTCCCTGCCCAGAAAGTAGCAATTGAGCACGTAGAGTGCGCTTTTAGGTTTGGCCGATTGACTTGGTTTTGAGAAGCATAAGCTTCTTTAATTGCCAACCTGATCCACCTACCTATGGAATGCTTGGATGCTGGTTTTTCCTTTGTGAATGCCTCCAAACTAAACAAAGGGATTTTGTGCCTTCCTGAATGGTGTAGTGAAGGACACACCTCCATACGTCCAAAGTTGCAAATGCTTCCTCCCCCTGGTTGGATAGGTTATGGCAGAAGGATGGTAACATGACGTGTCTGATGGAACGGTGAGGCAACTTTGGGGCGGAACAATAGGTCCGGCCTGAGGGCTAGCTTATCTGGAAAAATTGTGAAAAAGGGTTTTATGGAGAGGGACTGGAGTTCACTTATGCGCCTAGCTGATGTGATATCAACTAAGAAATCCATTTTCACTGTTAAGTATTTTAATGAAATGTCAGAGTAGCTGAAAAGGCCCCTGGGTTAGGGCCTTGAGCACCAAGGAGAGGTCCCAAGGGGCTACCTTAAATTAAAGTGGATGTAAACCCAGTCTCATCCTTTCTAAACTACTGCCATAGTGGTTATCTATAAGGATATACATGCCTCCTGCATGTATCCTTACCTGTCAAATGCCTCTCCTCTGTCTGTTATGAGACCCGAAAGACTGCAGCTTCTGTGGGTGGGTCTGTTGTCCGGAGCTCGGTGGGTGGAATCATGTCAGTAGACTCCCCACCCACCTCTACACTCCTTGTCAACATGCATTTTCGCCTGTGTGTTTCTTACACTGAACTTCTGCTATGATCACTAATATCCAGTCAAACCCAGAAAAGTCACCACATGACTTAAGCATACCCAAACATGCTGAGGTGTGGAGCAGTCAATCTTCTGGGGAAGAAAAGAGGAGATCTGAAGTACACAGAATTCCTCTCAGGCTTGTGCATGATATGTAAATCACCTGTCACTCACAGAAAGGGGGAAGAACCGACTATTTCTCTGTTTGTCAGTTTTTATCTCACTGAAAAAAAGGAATGCACAGAGCTGGATTAACTCTTCGTGGCAAGACTGGGCACGTGACATGAAATCCTATACTGTACAAGGTGCAAGCCTTAATTTAAAAAAATTTGGGTTTACATCCACTTTAATACCTTCACTGGGGCGGTTTCTTGAGACAGACTTGAAGAACCGTTTGACTAGAGGGTCCTCACTCAGAAGTGTCTCCAAAAAAAAAAATCAACAGAGCCGCAGCGTACACTGAGCGTGCTTACTGCCAAGCCGGGAAGAAAGTCCAACAATGTGTCCACATTTTGCTGATTTCTGTTTTTGGGTACATGTTTGCTGTGTACTTTTTCCAAACTTTCCCATATATCTTCTTCGTTACTGGTTTTTCTGTTTTGTAGGAGCATCACCACTACTTTAGCAGAGAGACCTTTGTTCAGTAGAATGCACGGTTCAAATTCCACGCTGTCAATTTCAGAGTTTGAAGGTTGTCCTGGTTCAGTAGAATCCAGGGGTCTTCCTACCCTCTCGTTTAGTGCCATAAACCCTGATCTTTTTGGCCAATGGGGTGCTAGTAAGATTACCCTTACCTTCTCAATTCAAGTCTTTCTTATTGTTCTGGGAAGAATTTGTAGCCTAGGTTGAACCTCCACGGGAATCCTAGGCAGTCCACCACCTGCAAGTCTTCCTCCCTTTTTAGAGGAAAAAAAAACAAAAAAAAAAAACCTTGCCACTTTCTTGTTTTTTGCCGAGGCAAAAAGGTCGACCTCCAGAAAACCCCACTTCGAAGAAAGTAACGAAAACATCTTGTGATTCAATTCCCATTCTGCTGGGTCCAGCTGTCTTCGGCTGGGAAGATCCGCTAGTGTGTTTGTCCCTTTGATGTGTACCGCTGTCAGGGATTACAAGTGAATTTCTGCCCATGAGAGAAGGTCATGCGCCATCCTCATGAGGGGAACAAACATATTACAGCGCACACATGCAAAACTGACATTTACCTCCAGCAAGGCTATTTAAAAGCACCTAGACAGACATTTTCAAAAAACATTATCAAAAAATATGGGGATTTGGTCACACCATATTGCTATATGGTGCTTAAGCCCACTTACTGCGACAAAGTACCCCATGATTAGTGGGTCCTACACTATCCATAGATTGGGAGATCCTGCTTCTCTGAACCAAGGGAGCTATACTCCTCTATATGGGAGAACATGAGGTCTCCACCCATGATACAGGTGGTCACTAATTGAGGTACTTACTGAGTGGGGTGCTCCACCCAAAAGGATTTGGTCAGAATCCATACAATAGACAAAAGAGATATTTGGGGGGCACACCCTAAAAAAAAATGCATAAAGATGGTGCTGCCATAAGACCATACAACAGAACAAACATATTACAGGGCACACATGCAAAACTGACATTTACCTCCAGCAAGGCTATTTAAAAGCACCTAGACAGACATTTTCAAAAAACATTATCAAAAAATATGGGGATTTGGTCACACCATATTGCTATATGGTGCTTAAGCCCACTTACTGCGACAAAGTACCCCATGATTAGTGGGTCCTACACTATCCATAGATCGGGGTACTTTGTCGCAGTAAGTGGGCTTAAGCACCATATAGCAATATGGTGTGACCAAATCCCCATATTTTTTGATAATGTTTTTTGAAAATGTCTGTCTAGGTGCTTTTAAATAGCCTTGCTGGAGGTAAATGTCAGTTTTGCATGTGTGCGCTGTAATATGTTTGTTCTGTTGTATGGTCTTATGGCAGCACCATCTTTATGCATTTTTTTTAGGGTGTGCCCCCCAAATATCTCTTTTGTCTATTGTATGGATTCTGACCAAATCCTTTTGGGTGGAGCACCCCACTCAGTAAGTACCTCAATTAGTGACCACCTGTATCATGGGTGGAGACCTCATGTTCTCCCATATAGAGGAGTATAGCTCCCTTGGTTCAGAGAAGCAGGATCTCCCAATCTATGGATAGTGTAGGACCCACTAATCATGGGGTACTTTGTCGCAGTAAGTGGGCTTAAGCACCATATAGCAATATGGTGTGACCAAATCCCCATATTTTTTGATAATGTTTTTTGAAAATGTCTGTCTAGGTGCTTTTAAATAGCCTTGCTGGAGGTAAATGTCAGTTTTGCATGTGTGCGCTGTAATATGTTTGTTCTGTTGTATGGTCTTATGGCAGCACCATCTTTATGCATTTTTTTAGGGTGTGCCCCCCAAATATCTCTTTTGTCTATTGTATGGATTCTGACCAAATCCTTTTGGGTGGAGCACCCCACTCAGTAAGTACCTCAATTAGTGACCACCTGTATCATGGGTGGAGACCTCATGTTCTCCCATATAGAGGAGTATAGCTCCCTTGGTTCAGAGAAGCAGGATCTCCCAATCTATGGATAGTGTAGGACCCACTAATCATGGGGTACTTTGTCGCAGTAAGTGGGCTTAAGCACCATATAGCAATATGGTGTGACCAAATCCCCATATTTTTTGATAATGTTTTTTGAAAATGTCTGTCTAGGTGCTTTTAAATAGCCTTGCTGGAGGTAAATGTCAGTTTTGCATGTGTGCGCTGTAATATGTTTGTTCTGTTGTATGGTCTTATGGCAGCACCATCTTTATGCATTTTTTTTTAGGGTGTGCCCCCCAAATATCTCTTTTGTATGGATTCTGACCAAATCCTTTTGGGTGGAGCACCCCACTCAGTAAGTACCTCAATTAGTGACCACCTGTATCATGGGTGGAGACCTCATGTTCTCCCATATAGAGGAGTATAGCTCCCTTGGTTCAGAGAAGCAGGATCTCCCGATCTATGGATAGTGTAGGACCCACTAATCATGGGGTACTTTGTCGCAGTAAGTGGGCTTAAGCACCATATAGCAATATGGTGTGACCAAATCCCCATATTTTTTGATAATGTTTTTTGAAAATGTCTGTCTAGGTGCTTTTAAATAGCCTTGCTGGAGGTAAATGTCAGTTTTGCATGTGTGCGCTGTAATATGTTTGTTCTGTTGTATGGTCTTATGGCAGCACCATCTTTATGCATTTTTTTAGGGTGTGCCCCCCAAATATCTCTTGTTTATCCTCATGAGGGGGTCTCGACCTTGTGCCCCCTTGGCAGTTGAAGTTTGTCACTGTGGTGACGTTGTCCGAAAATACCTGGACACGCTTCCCCGCTACTGACTCCTGGAAGGCAAGTAATGCTTTTAGTATTGCCTCAGTTTTTAAATTGGAGGCTTCCAACATTGGTTCCCAGGTCCCTTGTCTGACCTGTTGCCCTATATGAGCCCCCCATCCAGATGCACTTGCATCTGCGGTAACGGATTTGAACTGGCAGAAACCATAGTCTGCCATTCGCCAGGGTGTCCTTTACCCACCAAGCCAATGACCTCCCAATAGCTTTGGGAATGGTGATCACTTCTTCCAGTGACTCTACTTTTCGATCCCAGTTCCTAAAGAGATGGCACTGTAGGGCTCTCATGTGTAACTGGCCCCATTGTACTGGTGGGTTTGAGGCAGGCATAAGCCCCAAAAAGGGACATTATTGCCCTTCTTGTTTCTTTCCTTGAGGTTCTCAATTGTTCTACCGTGCTGATTATCTTTGCCATCTTGTCTCCTGGAAGGATGATCTTCTGTGTGGTTGTGTCGATAATGTAGCCAGTAGAGACAGGGTTGTTTGACTTTTCTAAATTGAGGAAATGTTCAGTCGTTTGTAGGCTTCATGAAACCTCCTCTTGTGCCTGACTGTAGGATCAGGAAGTCGTCCAGATACGAAACTATCTGGACCCCCTTCAGTCTGAGCTCTTGCATGACCTCTGACATAATTTTGGTGAATAATCATGGAGCTGACGAAATGCCGAACGGGAGAGCTTGATACTGAAAATGTTGAGGGTCCCACCCCCTCTCCCGGACGGCAAATCTCAAATACTTCTGGTGCCTGGGATGATCGAGACATGGAGTTGTGTCCTTTAGGTCAAGGGTTACTAGGTAGGCTGCCTCTGGAAGTAGAAGAACATTGTTTCCATCTTGACCTTTCTGTAAAAATATGTACTTCAGGTTTTTTAGGTTCAAGATTAGGCAGTATCTGCCCGAAGGTTTTGCCCTTAGAAACACCTGCGAGTGCGATGGTAGGGATATATCTCCATTATCACCGTTCTTTCAGTAATTCCATGATCGCTTCCTTCAAAGGTATGCTTTGATGTGAGGAAGCTGGAACAGTCGCGGCTCGGAACTTGGTCGGAGATCTCGCTGTAAATTCTGTTTTGTATCCCTGAACGAATATCTGTAGGATAAAATGGTTTTAGCAAAATGCTTGTTATTAAAAGAGGAAGTGTAATAGCCTCGCTCCCACATCACTGCTGGCGTAATTGGGGTTTGTTGGTGAACGCAGAGCTGGGAACCAAAACATTAGTTTTCCCTTTGTTTTTGTTGAAGACCCATCTTTGTTGGGTCTGTGGTTTCTAGTTTTTTGTTTGAGTGTATCGCCTGTGGCGACGAAAAAAAAAAAATGTCTTCGTTTTGTTTTTTTGAAGGGGATCCCTTGGTTTTATCTGCCGACCTCTCCAGGACTTTTCCGAGTTCGGGCCCAAACAGTAGGTCGGCGTCAAAGGGGATGTTGCATAATTTTTGGATGCATTAGTCTCCCTCCCAGGTCTTTAGCCATAAGGCCCTTCTGGCCGCATTGACCAAACCAGTGGTACGTTGGGGAGATTCTTTACGCTTCCACTGAAGCGTCGGCCATGTACGCCACCGCTTTCTCCATAAGGAGAAGGAAATACAAGGCTTCCTCTGGCCCTGGGACCTTTTCCAGGTGACCCCAGAGTTGTTCCAGCCAAAAAGACACATTTCTGGCCACGCAAGTGTTAGCTAAACTGGGATGATTCCAGTTTCGGGCACTTTGTGAGATCGCTTTGCTGTTTGTCAAATGGAAATCTTCTCTTCAGGGCTATTGGGAAAAAACGCTTTTTTTCCCCATTCTTTATCTACAAAACCTTTAATAGATTGGTGGATCGGGAAAGTTCTTTGTTTCGTTTCCTTAATCCCTCTGTACAGCCTGTCCTGACTGAGCTTGCGGGCTGGATTTCCTCAATTTCTTCCGTTATGTAAATTGCTTTTAAGAGCTCCTCTGTCTCCTCTGCCCCAAACAGATGTTTGGAAATTTTCTGAGATTCCATTGTGGCTGCTTCGTCATCGGAGTCTGCTATAGAAGTTCCCCTTCTTCTTCCTAATCTGAAGCCGAGGAACTCATCCATGGCTGGGGGAGAGCTTTCCTAGTTTTCTCTTTGTTGCACGCTCGAGGTCCTGAGATGAGGTGGATGGCTGTTCTAATGGCCAATGGCTGTTCGTAGTGATTTGAGTGTGGATGTAATTTCTTTTTTTAATTTGAGTAGATCCTTTGCCAGAGGATTTGTCTCATTACCTAATTTCTAAAATACATCTGTGACAAAGCAATTTATCGCTGTTGGTCTGTATTTTCACTCCGCACATCCGGCAGTACCTTTTCTTATTGACTTTGTCTGCTCCATCTGCTGCTTCCTGGTTTTTGGGCTGCAGGGGAGACAAAATCAGAGCGAGAGAGCATCAGCCCGGGGGGGTGGGCGCTGCTGCCCCTAGGGGCCTCCCCTAAACTCTCTGGTGCCCAGACCTCCTCCCCCCCTCCTATAGAGCTCTGCTTAGGGGTGCTTATCCCACCTGGGAAATACCCCTGCGTCCTCCATCTTACCTTTTTAGAGCTGGGGCCTTGCTCCACAGCCTCTGGTAGGCGCCCTTGATCCTCCACCATGTGGACCGCCTGGAGGGGAAGGAGCACGCCAGTGTACTCACGCTGCTGCCATTGCTACGAATGGGCGCATATAATGTGACCTCAGAGACCCAGGCCACACTGTTATGCCCCCTGATGATCTGCCCATACCCAGCATGGCCGCCGCTATTTGCGGCCTTGCAGCCCTTTCCCAAGATGGCCGCCTCGCAACTTCCTGCCACAGCACCATGTTGCCAATGTCACTTCCGCGCTAAACACGCCCCTCTTCCAAAATGGCCGCCTCTCCACTTCCTGCGGTGGCGATATCTTGCCGATACACTTGAACAAAATGGTTTTAGTACACAGACTTTTTTTAAACCGGTTGAACGTAATAGCTATATACCTACAGACAGCTGCCATCATAGCCCATGGTTAATTAACATACCTAAAGGTCAGCTAATCAGAATCCGAAGAAATTGCAGTAATTATAATGGATATCTGCAACAAGCAAGTATGATTGGAGACAAATTTGTAAAAAAAGGGTACAATGGGAAATTCATCGAACAAAAAATACAGGAGGTATTACAAATACCTAGGAAAGAACTCATACTGGACAGAAAACGCAACAATGAGAAATTTATGGAGGTGCCCCTAATATTTAATTTTTTATTTTAATTTATACAACACAAAAAAATTGAAGGCATCATTAAAAAACATTGGTCATTACTACAGGCGGACAAACAGCTGAAGGAAATACTGCCAAAAAATCCAAGATTCATCTACCGCAAAGCCCCGACGCTAAGAGACTTTAGTGAAAAATTTACCAGATCCCCCCAAATTGAACCAAACTATGTCTTTCTTTCAAGGAAAGGGCTTCTTCCCATGCAAGCAATGTTATGCATGCAGACACACTAAACAAAGGGAATAAAGGGGAACAAATTCATATCCACAGCAACCAAGAAAGAATATGAAATAAAAGATTTCATCTCATGCAGAACGTAAGGGGTGGTTTATATGTTAGAGTGCTCTTGCTCACTACAGTACGTTGGAAGAACGAAAAGACCCCTATGGAAGCGACTACGTGAACACGTGCAAAATATCAAATCAGGTTTTCCTAAGCACAGTGTGTCTAGGCACTTTGCGCAATTAGATAGAAAAAATCCCTGTGATCTGAAGTTTTGGGCCATTGATCTGTCAGTCCAACAAGTCCTTCCAACTTCTTTTTACTTTCAAAGATTTTTATTTAGAACAGAATACAGGGTACAACAAGAAGTAGAGACGCAGGTTGTTCCGGGGTGGTTAGCGTAGGGATTCAGCTGGAGAGATTCTGGCGATATACAGGAGTGTTGTTGGCCCTGGGTAAGAAAATTGCAGGGCAAAGGGGAAACGCCAGGTGTACTTTAGTTGTTTTGTTTTCTGTATGGTTTGCTTGGCCGCGGTGGTCAGCTGGAGGAGGAGGTTGATCTGATTTCTAGTGTATTCTCCTTGAACATGGTTGAGTAGGGCAATTGTGGATGTAGGTCAGAGGAAAATAATGTTTTTTCTTTCAATTTAGATATCTGCAGGAGCAGCAGCCAGGAGCTGTTCCCCGGAAGAATAATTAAGGTATGAATTGTGGCACCATCTTGCTGGCGACGGGTCAGGGCCCTGTGTAAATACTGCCTGATCTTGGGCCTGTTCTTGCAGGGTGATCTCCATGTCATCAACCCTGGTTTCCAGGTCTGCTGTGCGCTGGCCTAGTTCCCTAATTTCACGTGATAGCCTGCCAGTTATCTGGTCAGATGTAGTTTTCAGGGCTTTATGTAGCATTGTTTCCATTAGCTGTAGGAAATCGCCCTGAGACATACCTGAGGGAGGTAGGAAGGGAGATCCGCTGACTGTGTAATCGGTATTGTCCTCTGTCAGGTGAAGCAGCGTGTTGCTTGGCCAGGGCCTTCGCCGCCATCTTGGATGAGGCGCGGGCCAGTTAAGTTTGTGCCGGTCTGTCAGGTGAAGCAGCGTGTTGCTTGGCCAGTAAATGCACACCCACATAGGTACCCGGTGTGGCGGATAAAGGTAAACGGAATGATGACGCAAACATTGAGACTAATTGAAGTCACAAGGATCTTTTTTCATTTTATTTATTTTAATTTTAAAATTTAATATTTTCTACTCAATTTTTATTATACTTACTATTATCATTATTTATAAATTAGTCCCGACTGTCTTATCCCTGATTAAATATGGTGTGTTTTCTGTTGCTACAAATACTCCACGCTGGTCACTAGCTCAGTATCCCTTGAAAAAGTCACGTGAACCTGTGACGCAACGTGTCGGGAAAAAGTCACGTGACCTGTGACGCAACGTGTCGGGAGGAGGAGCTTAGGTGACGCCGTGTGATTACACGAGCTCAGCAAAGGAGGAGAAGGGCTGCTAGCCCAGAAGTGAAAGCCTGACCATTGAGACTTTATCTGCACTATATCCACCGGGTACACGCGAGTGCGCACAACATAGGCATCTCATGGGGAGTTTATAGATAGCAATATTGCGCAATGGTGTTTGTTCTGTTTTCTCTTTTTCATGTTTAAACCGGCCTGAGCATCAGGAGGATCTAAAAGGAATCATCTCTAAGGCTGCATTCACACCTGGGCGTTTTGTAGCTTGAAGCCTGAAGCTACAAAAGCTAGAGGGGAAAAAATACATTATTCTCTATGGAGATGGTTCACATCTCCACTCCAAACGCCTGAAGCCCTACGCCTGAAGCTCAAAACAAGTTCCGGACCCTTTTTTGTCGCGCGAATCGGGCAGATTTGGACGTTTTTATTCTTTTTACATTGGTGACCTTTTGCTCTGCACAAAATTCGCGGCAAAACGCGGTAAAAAAACGCCGCGAATCGCGGTAAAAAAACGCCGCAAATCGCGGTAAAAAACGCCGCGAAAAAACGCCGCAATTCGCGCGATTTTCTGCCTGAAAGGTGTGAATGCAGCCTAATTGTACCAGCAGTAATAAGGGAAGTTTCTGTTTATTCTTTCTTCCTATTTGTATTTACAAACAATATTACCGCAGTTGCAACAGTTTCTCTTTTTTTCAAAATCAGCAGTCCTTTGCTTTGCTGTTCTACAAATAAGTGGGAGATTTCAAAACAACAATCGCCTGGTGTATATATCTATCTGGCTACTGTAGCTATTAGATTGCAAAGAATACGTTTGTTTGGCATTTACCTTGCAATTCTAGCAACCGTTTGGTGTATCTGTATATTGCTGCAATCAGATTGTACTCAGCACTATTGTTAGGTGTATGGTACCAATTTTGTAATCAGAGCACCTTTTGCTATACCAGTTATTTTTTCTAACACAGGACACAGTTCTCAATCATCTTGATTGCTATCATTATATCATTGCTCTACTTTTTAATTCACATTGTATTTATATTTTATTAACACAGGTAATTACCTTCACCTATTAAATAAGAGGTTTTTTTGCACGTTGGCATCTCTTTCATTTTAAAGGATCACTTATTCACATATTTATATACAAGGATTGTATATTTTTATATTCACACACCTCCAGCACAGCATATACGGAGTGTATATTCCTAGCACTTGTGCACTATTGACCACATTTGGAATTGTGGCAATAATTTTCTTTCAAAGATCTATGCCCACATAATTAAGGTTGAATTGTGCACCATTTATACATCATTTGTATATCTTCCATTCATTTTAAGTGTGGGAACACTTTTAATGGTAGCAGCATTTCATTTAGTAATCTTATTTATTTTATTAGGTTTTTAAACCATTTAGTATATACCCATTTTTATCTTGTCGATGTCACTACTGCCTCGGTGTCCAGGATTCGAATGTACACGCCGGGAGTGGACTGTTTGGCATGCTACGAGGGAAAAGAAACAGACCTCCTGGTGCCCCCACCCCCTGCACGGGCCTGCCTAATAGCCGGGGGAACTAGCGGGAGGTGCAGCCCGACTTTAGGAACTCCTGGTCGCCACAATGGTGAGTGTAACCCCTGGCTCTTCCCCCATCCTCTGCTTAGTCTAAAGGATGGTGGAAAAGATAGAACCCCCCTCCTCTCTTGTCGCCCTCATCTTCTGGTGTAATTGTGTTCGGGGGGGGGTTCTGTCTCAGTTGGAGTTTGTGGAAGTTCCTGTACTCCCCGAGTCCTCCTTCACTCCCAGTGTATACCTGTGACTGACTGCCTTGTCAACTTGAGCACAGGGGGAGTAAAGGAGGTATCCAGAGACGCCTGTCCTGAATAAAAGCGGTCTAAAAAAAACAACAAACTGGGGATGCATGTCCGCCCTCCAGTGCCGGTGCTTGCAAGATGCGAGGCCTTTTTTAAACTTGTATGTGCTTGTGTTTCCTGCAGGAGGTGGAGCCCATCTCTCATGTGACCATCCTGGAGGATGACTTGGAAAAATATTGTTAAAAAAAAAAAAAAACACAAAAACAAACTATGTTGACATTTGCCATTTCCACGATGAGATGACTCAGTTTTTCATGAAGAAGTAGAATCACTCATTGATTGCCATTTTTCAGTCCCAAGGCAACAGCTTTAGATTTGTGATCCATTAGGTTATTCGTTGATTGTGTACATTACACCGTCAATATATTTGTGTGGGGAATTCTAAAATGACGGTGCATGAACACCGTGCAGTAAATGTGTAGTGTGTGATCATGTCTGAAAAGATATTCCAATTCTAACGAAAGTGCAGTATGTGTTATAAACGTACCACCCTCTAGTGGTCAGAAGTAGAACACTCTCAAACCATCAAAATGTACAATAGCATTAAACCTACAAAACTAATATAAAAAAAAAAAGGAATTATAAAAATTTAGTCCACATAACCATAGGTGTAATTTTTATTTTATTTAAGGAAAAATGGGGAAAATAGGAATTTCCATGAAACACAGTAGACATAAGTTAGATAGCACTGCAAAATGTCTGAGAATGTTTACTTGACACCAGTCTGCTTTGCAGTTAAACAATTAGTAATTGTATGCAGTTTGTCACGGTTATCTTTTCGCACTATTATTAATCAGAAAAGTTTGAGGTTATAGGTCACAAAATGTGAATTACTAAAATTATGCAAAAATTCACTTAAAAAAACATAAATAGGTGATGCACATTAGTTTAACAAAAATGTAAACATTTTCTCCAATGTAACATGTGCATAAAACAGAAAAAGGGAAGCAACACTGCAGTCAAACAGTTTCAGTAATTCATACAAGAATATTATTTCTTATGCATTAACTAAACCGAGGAGCAACTGTATTCTGCTTTCTGATATTAAAGATATCATCCATGATCATCACATAGTGGTTTTTGCTGTTAATACTGGTTTTAAATGACAAAATTGCAGGACATAATGTTTGCTGGAAGAAAAAATAAACAGTGAAGACACCAGTGTTTGGGGACTCCAGAGCAATTTGTTAAAACATATTATATATGAACATCCAGCAGTTCTAACCAAAGACATTTCTGTAGTGTAGTCTTTTCTGGGCAATTGGCTTAATCAGTATTTAAGTACAAGACTGGTTTAACATCAGCAACAAAAATGCTAAATTACGTGACCATGGGGGTGTTGAGAATGCACTCACAAGAATCCCCAACTGTGCCATCCTTGTGCTCTGCGACTACTGCACAGGCTCTACATGAGTGCCAACTACATAGATAATTTTCCTGCTTGATAAAATCATCTGATTACTGACATCATTGGGATTATAGTATTTATGTAGCACTTGTCTCAGTGAGCAGAGTCTGAGTATTGTCATTCATGCAAGTGTCTGTGGTGGACACCAGCAGTTTATGCCCATGATGGGGAAAAATGAACACAAGCAATTTAGAGGCAGGCACAATGTTGAAAACCTATGAACACTGCCCTACAGACCCATGAAATGAACCCCCACAAGCCGAAGTGCCAAACAGAACCCAAGATTAGTACATGTTATTTTGACTACACACAGAATGCTTACAACTTCACTTTAAGTGTCCACTGCCCTTTACAACAAAAATGGAACTAAATGTACACATTAGAATCACTTTTCAGTACTACTGGGAATGGAAAAAAAAAAAAGTTTAAACATATGTTTCTGCCATTAGTTATAAGGCTTCCATGTCATGGAAATGTGTATGTATGTTAGAGGTGGCTGCAGATTAATGCTCACACCATGAGAACTATTCCATTAGGAAAAGTCCTTTCATCTGCCCAGCTCATGTTGATATCATTTCTTAAGTCAGAACCAGCATGAATGCAAGCTGGCTCATTAGCCAGACTGCACACTTGAGAGTAAAAGTAAAAAAAGTATAAAAAAAATGTTTTATACAATGGCAGAAACAAAAAGGAAGAGAAGTGTATATTAGAAAGAGAAACTGTTCACAAATGAACAGCTTAAGGCAGCTGTCAACAATGTACCCCACACCGGGAAAGAAGAAAAAAATAAAATAAAGTATTTTAAAAAGGTTGAATGATAATGACACTGTGCATTGCTACATCAACCACCACTGTACACTCCAGGAACCTTGAGTAAAGAATGGTTAGCCACTGAACAAGTTATTCCTGTCCAGACATTTACTTCAAATGTCAAAACGCTCAGAAAATAAAGCCGACTTTTATATTTTTAATAAAAAAATTCTGAACTGGGAATCTCACATCTAAAAACACAGGAACAGCATGTCAGTTATGAATAAGCATTGTTAACTACATTCATAGAATTGTTTTAGTGCATTGCATTCTTACAAAAGGAATATGTCGCTCCCCTTCATGAACAAGCCCACCCTTCCCGTGTCCCTCCTACTGTCCTACATTATACAATTCAGAGAACTAGCCTAAAACACCGACCTCCCGTGATGCTATAGCTGCATTTCACAAAAAGTGAAACTTTACGGTCTTGGATCAAACACATAAATGTGAAACGGAGGGTGCATTTAAACTGGAAAAAAAAATCCCCATTAAACCCAAATGGACCTAATTTGTGTATTGTCAGCCAAAAAGTTCATTCTGGCACAAATTTGGTATTCAATTACACATTCACGTTATACGCCATTAACGTTTTAAAGTTAAATGAGACAACCGCTTTGTCAAGCCCTTGAGTGTCCAGGATGTCTGCAAACACGCTGCAGGTGTCATGGCACCGAAGGGGTTTGTGCATCGGCCAAAATGAGGTAGGAGAAATAATAAGCTGATTGGAATTTGCCTGTAACATCCAACTCCGCAACCCTGTTTTGTTCCCTTTCTACAGTACAAGTTTAGGTTGATTCACTGTGTGCACATTAACTGCAGATTATCTAGGAAATAATATAAAAAAAATAAAATAAAAAAAGAAGGAAGAAGGATGAGGCAGCGCTAATACTGTGACACATTCTGTAGGGATATACAAGTCAAGGAAGTCAAAAAGAATGATTTGCATGGACTTAGGCAAAGTTCAGCAATGCACAACATTGGCCCAAAACTTTGTGCAGGTGAAAAATAAAAACATTAGCTGCTGCCCTTCACATTTTATAAATACATTTTATTATATGAACTTTCCTTTGTCAGAATCAACATAAACAAAATAAAAAAAAAAAAAACACTAAATTAAATAACTGAAATATTAGTAAGCCTGGCTGTGCATCATCACAAAGGCTTGTTACGTTCTCCTGGTCTGCCCTCTCGTGTTAGAAACAACTCCATTTTTCATGGCGACAGGGTGCTTTTAGTGTGGTTTGATTTTTGCACTTCTCATGTAGAAGTTAACTTAAGTAACAGGAAGTGTCTAAGTTAGTAAAAGCTTGCTGTTCCTGTCAAATCTCAGACGTTTACAGCACCCGAACACAAGAGTTGCAGCCTCAGCTGCCTTTTGCAAGCTGCAATAAAGTTCTCTCATCTTCTCCCCTAAGTTAGAAACAAAAAAAGATCCACTAAATGAATGCAAACTCCATCTTGAACAAACATATCAGTGCGCAGGTTGTACTCCAGTTGTAAATGATTTCAAGTTACGGAGATTATGAAGACTGTAGGGGAGGTATCAGCAGTTCCACGCATTACCAGCTCAGTAGAGAACTCCTGCCGAGGGTCATGAAATACACTTGACTGCTTCCACCAGACCGTACGGAAGCAAAGAAAACCTGAGCGATGAAACAATGGTAAGAATTAGACAAAGTTCTTGCACTGAGCAGATTATATATACACATTCCACACAAAGACTGATAGATTAGGTGTTATACAAGCATAATTCATTACAGATGAAACTTGGTTCAAAAGCAACAGCATTATGGCTGTGAATATTCGTTCTACACTACAGCTTTAGTTGACATAGATACACATTTCAAATGCAACATAATATCCTGGGTGGGGTAAGACACTGCTCAAAAACTACCCAGTTCGTCAGATGTGAATATGGCTGGGTATAGCCTCAGCCAGTGCTGCTCCGGCCATGTACCATGACATGTTTTGCCCCCCCCCCCCCCCCCTACTGGGCTTAGTGACCTCGGTGACCAAGTCCCGGTCGGCAGGGTGAAACATGTCAGGGGACGTGGCCGGAGCAGCGCTGGCTAAGGTCATACACAGCCATTTCCACATCTGAAGCACTGGGTTGGTTTCGAGCTGTTTATTACCTCACTATATGTCCACACTTCTGAATTTGTGCCCGATGCCTGCTCCCACTTTCTGAATACCGGGAGGAACACACGTTATGCTCCAGGTTTGAACGGTGCTACAAGTCTACACATGATCACAGAAACATAATATCCTGCTTCAAAATATCTCAAAATGTCAGAACTCAGAAGAGCTGCCCCCGTTAGACCAAAAACTCAGTCATTCTACTAGAACTCGGTCTAAAAAGCCTGAGATGACAATTGCTGGTACCATAACCAACTTACCACTACAAGTTAAAAGATCAGAGAAGTCAATGGCTTTCTCGCCCCATCCCATTATCTGGTTAGATCGGATATATGCTGTAAAAAAACAAATGGCTTTCTCGCCCCATCCCATTATCTGGTTAGATCGGATATATGCTGTAAAAAAACAAAAGAAGAAGCATGAACAACCATAGCAAGCAACGTCATTAACACCCCAAAACAATAAAAAGCAAATAATAAATGTAATTACTAAAAATAAAAAAATAAAAAAAAAGGCACAAATGTTTAGGCAAAAGAAAAAAACATGTTCAAACAGAACCCTAAATGAAACATACCAACTGATGTAGGCATTTCTCCCCATTGAAGAACCACATCTTTGGTGATCCTGCCATATGTATTGACATAAACTCCTTCATCTTCATAACAAACTAGTAACTCCATGCCATCTGTATTTGGGAGGATGATAATAGCATGTGGCTGGATATGGCTCTGGATCTATAATAAAACAACAAGGTTTAATGCTGAACATACACACTGCAGCCCACACAGACCTTTGCTCAATATAGAAACTACAATGAGATCTGCATGTCAGTTTAATTTGTTTGTGCACTTGATTTTTAAAAAGGTACTTAAAACAGGTGGTGTGTGTTTTCAGACACTGCGTTGATAATTATACAACCCAAGCAAAATGAATGATTACAGATACCCACAAGGTAATAAAAACTGTGCCAATCTGAAATCTTTGATAAATACCCTGTATTGAGTGTAAAGGGAAACTATGATAACTTTTTCTAGTCTGTTTCATTTGTTTGTTGAATGATCAAACACTAAAGCCTAGTACAGACCGCGTTTTTTTTTTTCGTTCAACCAAGCTGGGTTGAAAAAAAAAAAAATACCTGACAGCTTAATTGTACTAACAATTCAATGTTAGTATAGCGATCTCCTCTGCTGATCCATTGGGTTCTGACAGGGGGATGGCCCCTCCACTAGAATACTCTGGTCAGTGCCCAAACCATTGGCTTCTGTTGTAGCGGTTGCCATACACGCGGGCTGAATGTCAGCTGTTTTTTTATTGAACCGCCCGATGTCGCCTGACTTTCAGCCCATGTGTACTAGGCTTTAGAGTGCTTGTTTAGGTTTCCTTTCCATAGCGATTTTTTTTTGCAGAGCGTTTTGTAAGCAGACATAGCAAGAAATCAAACCAGAAGGCAGTAAAGACAAGTGAAAAACCTTGAATCATATACAATGTTGTGTGTGTGTGTGTGTGATAGATAGAGATAGATACAGTGGCTTGCGAAAGTATTCGGCCCCCTTGAACTTTTCAACCTTTTGCCACATTTCAGGCTTCAAAGATATAACATTTTTATTTTTTGTGAAGAATCACCAACAAGTGGGACACAATTGTGAAGTGGAACGAAATCTATTGGATATTTTAAACTTTTTTAGCAAATAAAAAACTGAAAAGTGGTGCGTGCAAAATTATTCGGCCCCTTTACTTTCAGTGCAGCAAACTCACTCCAGAAGTTCAGCGAGGATCTCTGAATGATCCAATGTTGTCCTAAATGACTGATGGATTTGGATACAAAAAGATTTCCCAAGCTTTAAACATCCCAAGGAGCACTGTGCAAGCGATCATTTTGAAATGGGAGTATCAGACCACTGCAAATCTACCAAGACCTGGCTGTCCCTCTAAACTTTCAGCTCAGACAAGGAGAAGACTGATCAGAGATGCAGCCAAGAGGCCCATGATCACTCTGGATGAACGGCAAAGAACTACAGCTGAGGTGAGAGAGTCTGTCCATAGGACAACAATCAGTTGTACACTGCACAAATCTGGCCTTTATGGAAGATTGGCAAGAAGAAAGCCATTTCTCAAAGATATCCATAAAAAGTCTCGTCTAAAGTTTGCCACAAGCCACCTGGGAGACACACCAAACATGTGGAAGAAGGTGCTCTGGTCCGATGAAACCAAAATCGAACTTTTTTGCCACAATGCAAAACGATATGTTTGGCATAAAAGCAACACAGCTCATCACCCTCAACACACCATCCCCACTGTCAAACATGGTGGTGGCAGCATCATGGTTTGGGCCTGCTTTTCTTCAGCAGGAACAGGGAAGATGGTTAAAATTGAGAGGAAGATGGATGCAGCCAAATACAGGACCATTCTGGATGAAAACCTGTTGGAGTCTGCAAAAGACCTGAAACTGGGACGGAGATTTATCTTCCAACAAGACAATGATCCCAAACATACAGCAAAATCTACAAAGGAATGGTTCACAAATAAACGTATCCAGGTGTTAGAATGGCCAAGTCAAAGTTCAGACCTGAATCCAATAGAGAATCTGTGGAAAGAGCTGAAAACTGCTGTTCACAAACGCTCTCCATCCAACCTCACTGAGCTCGAGCTGTTTTGCAAGGAAGAATGGGCAAGAATTTCAGTCTCTCGATGTGCAAAACTGATAGAGACATACCCCAAGCGACTTGCAGCTGTAATCGCAGCAAAAGGTGGCTCTACAAAGTATTAACGCAAGGGGGCCGAATAATTTTGCAAGCCCCACTTTTCATTTTTTTTATTAGTTAAAAAAAAAAGTTTCAAAAATCCAAAAGATTTCGTTCCACTTCACAATTGTGTCCCACTTGTTGGTGATTCTTCACAAAAATTTTTTTTTTATATCATTATGTTTGAAGCCTGAAATGTGGCAAAAGGTTGAAAAGTTCAAGGGGGCCGAATACTTTCGCAAGCGTGTGTGTGTGTGTGTGTGTGTGTGTGTGTGTGTGTGTGTGTGTGTGTGTGTGTGTGTGTGTGTGTGTGTGTGTGTGTGTGTGTATATATATATATATATATATATATATATCTATATCTATATCTATTACACACACACACGTATACATACACATACATACATACATACATTGCTCAGCATAAAGGAGTACACCACTTTGAAAAGTAAGAGTGTAATCAATATCTCAATGAACACAAGACCAATTTCCAAAATGTTGACAAAACTACGTTTTATAGAACATTTGTTAAGCTCATTACATGAGAGGGAGGTTAATAATATAACTTAGATTACAAAATCTTCAGATTTAGTTGATGCAAAAATTAATACACACCACAACAAAAAAAATACTACATCTAGTATTTTGTATGACCTCTATGATTTGCAAGGACAGCACCAAGTCTTCTACGGCATGGAATGAGCAAGTTGGCAACATATTGCAACACCTATATTTTTCCATTCTTCAAGAACGACCTCTTTTAGAGCCTGGATGCTTGATGGAGAGTGATGCTCAACTTGTCTCTTTAAAATCGCCCATAGGTGTTCAATTGGGTTTAGATCAGGTGACATACTTGGCCACTAAATCACTTAAACCCCGTTTTTCTTCAGAAATACAACAGTAGCCTTAGATGTGTGTTTTGGATCATTGTCATGTTGGAAAAGTGCACGAGGACCATGGGTACAGAGTGACGGTAGCATCTTCTCTTTCAATATAGAGCAGTACATCTGAATTCATGATGTACGTCGTATTGTGTCACAGGAAACAATCACCCCTAGTTTGGCTTTCTACTTCTTTAGCTAAATGCAGCGAACTTGCATGGCGATTTTCTTTAACCCTTCTCATCAGAAGATGCTCCTGTCGAGGCGTTAACTTCCATGGACGGCCTGGACGTCTCTGTAAGATGGTTGCAGTTCCATCTTTGTTACACTGTTGTATAACTTTTACTACAGTATTCTGACTGATAAGTAAAGCTTTGCTGAGCTTCTTGTAGCCTTCATCTTTCTTGTGTAAAGAAATTAATTTTCTGTCTCAAGCCTTGTGACATTTCTCTTTCATATGGTGTCATTGCTGACAGCATGAAATGGGAAGGGGTTTTCTTATTTTTTTTTTTTTTAATCAGAAAAAGTTGATTCTGAAGGGAAATTAAAGTTTTTCTGACAAATCTGTTGGGGTGTACTCATTTATGCCGAGCACTGTATATATGTTTGTATTTTTAATACTGATCAGCATGCATGCTCAAGTATGTGAAAATAACAGTTTCCAACCCACACTGATCTAATGTATTATTCCTAGACTTGATAAGTTGTACACCCGCACTGCAATGTTTTGGTTTCAATTAGACAACTATACTAAAGGCTATCCCAGGCATCACCCACAGACTGTTATACGATTATAACTGCAGAGTTTTGCCCATTAATTTAAATACAAATTCCTGCTTTACTAGGGCTCTACGTAGGCATTCCCCTTTATTCTCACCGCAATACCCTTCCCTACAAAAAAAATCTATTGAAAATGCATGCTGCTCCAAAATGCCTGCAGTGTCCTTGGAAACAAATCCCTTTGGCTGGTTAAATAGTTATATTCTCACTAGTGCTGTAAATTGCAGTCAACATTAGAGGGAACATGTTCTCCCACAATACTATATAAAATGATGAACCCTGTTATATATGACCCATGATGAGGATGCACAAAACACTGATCTCAATAAAGTAGCTACCAAAAAAATTAGACCATTTGGAGTCTACACTCATTGCCACTTTTATTCTTGGTATCTCCGAGATCCGTGTAAACAGTGATAGTGGAACTAACCGAATGGTTTCATTTTCTTAATACAATAACACTCCTTACATGCGTTGGTAGATAGATGTCATAGACTGCTCCCGAGTCCACATCCACAGCATGAAATCCAGCACAGGAACCATAGATCACTTTCAACCTCTGTCCTTCTTCAACTGTTAAATCCACCAACAGTGGCCTGTGTACCAAATCTCCAAATGACTGCAAGAAAGCACACCAGTTTACAATGTAGTAAAAATAAAAAATAAATAAAAAAGATTGAAAACTATTGCCAACCAAGTTTAACGCGCTTTGTGAACAAAAGGACTTGTTTGGACTTACAGTTGTGATGGGGTTGAGCCATGTTTCTGAGGTTATGAAGTAAAGTGTTATAACTCGATTGAGTAGTCTGAGCAAAAAAACGTGATGGAACTGATGGCATGTGTGTCAAAAGGGCCCTTACGGTGTGGCACTACTCTTGTGGGGATTTTTGAAACAATCAAGGCTTTGAGTAATTTTTATTAAAAAAACAATTTTATATAAAACTATACAGAGAAATAAAAAAAATAAAAAAAAAGTTTCTCAATATGGGCTCACTCTGATGTTTGCAGCAATCCCTCACTGTTTACATATGCATGCGAGACCTACGTGCATGTTCGCATTTATGGGTGAGCTAAAGAGGGCAGGGCGGTTACATTTTATTGATTTATTTAAAAACTTTATTGCTGTCACAATAGATAAACATCTCTTTTGATAGCAAGGGCGGTGACAATACACTTTGAGAGATCAGGGGTCTTTAAGACCTCCGATCTCTCCTCTGCCCTCAAAACCATCCAGTCTAACAGAGATTTGTTTGATCAGATGCTTTCACAGGCTGTTCCTGCTAGTAAACAAACCAAACCAGAAGGAAAGCCTTGTCACTTCCGTGATCATTTATCACAGAGGAACAAAAGGAAGGGGAGAACACCTGTTCCTGTTCCTCCTCCTCTGTCTGCAGCAGGCCAGACTGTGTATGGCAGTCTTGGGCTCCCCAGTAAAACAGGAAAGCCCTGGGAACTGCAGCAGGCAGCCCGGGGGGGTTGGGGGCAGTTGTATTGGCATCACCTTTAAAAGTATTGTAGAGCCACTTGGACTTTACAGTAAAGCCCATTGTGGGATGCAAATTTTGATACCAGGATCATGGCTGCAGACATGGTCCTGGTATAACCACTTCCACCCGAGGACATATGGGCACGTTTTAAGGGCTGGAAGTAGTTACAAATTTGAATCATTGATCTAGATAAAGCAGGGTTGAAGATACTGACCAAAATTACCATTGATTAGCAGTAACCCCTGGCATAATCTTTATTGTTAACTGGGAGGATTTATCAGCTGGGGTGTCTACTAATGAGGAAGCACAGCCACTACTATAATGTAGCCATCCAAACACAATCTCATAATGAAAGTGGCATGCTCCAGAGACAAAACTTAACTTTTTTGTTTGTAAATTAAGTATTGTGCATACACAGAATAGGGACACCATTGTTGGGCTCTGAAATGTCTGAAATCCTGGAATTCTGGCAGGAATATCTCACCACTGGATGACCAAGAGATTTATAAAGACAGAAGTCAAATCACCTTGCCAGTAAGTTGGGTAGAGATGGTCAAAGATTTTCTGGTGGATTTTTCACACACTGGCACTACATAAGGGGGGAAAAAGAGACTTTCTATATATCAGACTACATAACAAGTTGAAGTCAAATTACTGACCTTAAAGGCCATAAACTTGTGGTATGGCTTTGGTGCCCAGGCATAGACTTCCACTGAACTTTTTAAAGCAATTACCAAAAACTTGATGCGCTCATATTTTACTAAAAAACAGTAAGAAAAATAAAACATGATAGACAATATATAAGCATCATTATAGAAACATACAATTTCTCAGAAATCTTGTTACAGAAGCACATGCATACAATCTATTATAGCCATCTACAATAGAACAGAAAAAAAGAGGAAGTATGGGTAAAAACACAGGACATGATGCACTGTCTGCAGCCCGTTTTTCTGTAAAGGGGGGACTCATAAATTTCACATTTTGAAAAGGGAGGACAACTGGTTTGCAAAAGGCGTAAAACCAGGCCATCTACAGCAAACTAAACCACTATCCCCTGAACAGGAGTGGGTCCTCAACACATCTGTCTTACACATGTATTGCCCTTTTAACATCCAGGGATTTGACAACAGTTAGAGATGCAATTTGGTTTACACCTATGCAGACTCAACACCAAGGTTGGTATTATGCAATTAGAAAAGGCTGCTACCACAGCTCTTCATACTTTCCCTTGTCTTCTTGGACAATCAACTGCCCTGACACATTTTATATTGATTCATTTAGGGTAACAGTGCTACCTGTGTAGATATATTGCATGGGTATGTTGCCGATACTAACTAGAACTGGAGGAGAAGTGTCTTCATAAGCTACAAAATGCCTTCAAATATCTAAAAAGTCTAGTTGAGTGTGATCAACTACTACTAGTAACAATTTTATTACCTGGTAATCATGCCAGTTAGTCTGTTATTTTTTAACAGACCAACCTATACAGAAATAGTGGCAGTTAGAATGCTGAGGCAAACCACTTAACAGCTTGTATTCAAAATAGTTAAAACATTTATCCCAAAAAGGGAAAAAAAAATCTGTTGTTGTCTCTGCTTTTAAAGTGTAGAGTTTGCCTTTAAATCTTTAAAGCGGAAACCTGTCAAAACCAGGTATCTGCACCCACCGGCATGTAAGATTGCGGCATCATTGTGACGCGATCTACAAAACTTCTGCCCCCCTCCTCCCCCAACCCCCCCCCCAGGTTCTGGGAGACACACAGGTCCCATAAGACAGCAGGACCATTCAGTAAGCGGCAAAGCTTTACTTCTGGTTTCCCTTAGTAAGGATGCCAGTGCCTCGGCCTGGAGTGCCGACATTGCATGCTCCCTGGACAGGTAGGTGTCTATTAAAAGTCAGCAGCTACAGTATTTGTTAGCTGCTGACTTTTATAATGTTTTTTCCCCCAGGCTGGATCTCCGCTTTAGGTCACTGGTAAAGTCTATCTAAATCAAACACTACCCTCTCTTCAGGTTGACAATTTTGCTGTCCAAAGGTCGCTTCATTACTCCTCCATAGATACAGTGGCTGAGTAAGCGTAGCCATCCCAAAAACAGGAAGTGTATTTACAGGATCAATAGGCAAAAATAAAGAAAAGCCTTAACGGAAACTAAGGCATCCACCACATGTAAGAACAGATAAGCTGCAATATATTACTCTTCTATTCTTGGGTTTAGATACACTTCGGGGCATATTTATTAAAAAATGTGGCAAAATCAAATGTTCTTAGGCTTTTCTCTTCTGGTTGAATGTTCTTCAAATATTATGGGCAGTAGTAAAGGTAGTTTTATTCACAACAGAGTGAATTGGGAAAATACAGCATAAGCTTTTGTGACAATCTCCTATCATGTTGTGAGTGTTGCCTGTCTGCTGGCCATCTCTTGCCACAACTCCCTGGATTCCCTGCATACATTCCAGGTTCTTCTCTGCTGTTAACTTTCAAATTCTACGGACTACATATCCCATGCTACTTTGCTGCCTGTAAGCAGCGATTCCTGTACTGACTCTGCCCCCCGAAAAACGCCTCCTCTCAGTATGTCTTTGGTTAAGAAGGCTGGCTCAGTGAAATATGTCACAGCAGTGCCTAAATACAGGGCATAGTGAATGCTTGTTACAAAATTCAAGAAAATTGGGTGGGGATCTTCACAATGTAAGTTTACAAACTTTGAGATCATTTAGATTACTAGGAGTAGGCTAAAAATAATTGAAATACAATGTGAAAATGAAAATATAATTTTAATCATTTGAACATGGATACGCTACGCTTTAAGGTTTTAAGCTGGTTCCAGGACCACTGCCCCAGGTTTCCTATATCAGGGTGGCAACCTTCATAAGGAGCAACCTCTGCATGCAGGGACTACATATCCCTACACTGTGTGGCCCTATAGCCTAGGATGGCAAGGCACACCCCTTGGGTCCTCCTCCAACCTTCCAAACTGGCCCAAGATTGCACTGTGAACTGCTAATTCTTTCCTGTGAAGACTGGAAGTTCAGGAAAGTAGCACTGAGAAACATGAGGCTGCAGCAGTGAAAGTTGTAAATTACAACTGCTGGGGTAGGAATTTTAACAAATTGTGGAAGGTTTATTTTATTGTGTTCAATATAGTATGTTAAAAAAACGCTGAGGGTTTAATACTACTTTAATGTGGTTGTAAACCCAGATTAAAAAAAAAAAAAAAAAAACATAAAAAAAAATCAAATAAAAAATGAAATGTGCAAAACAAAAAAGGCATAATGCATACTAGCTCATTATGAAATACCTTAGAACAATGCTGTTGCAGCAGTCCCGGCACACCGCTGCGACCAGCGACATGTCGCCCCAGAGTTACTTCCAGGTTCATGGGCTCTAGGTCTGTAAATTGCCTGGAGCCGCGATGATGACACTCCCACCGGTAATGGTACAGCAGCTAAAGAAACGGCAGGAGCGACCTGTTTCTTCAGTGCACATGTGCCAATGATGTTGGCACATGCAGATACAGTGAATATCTCCTAAGCTTTGCAAGTTTAGGAGAAATTCACGGCACCTACAGGTAAGCCTTATTATAGGCTTACCTGTAGGTAAAAGTGGTTGTACAGGGTTTACAACCACTTTAAGAACATTTGATTTTTTTTATAAATAGACCCTTTAACCACTTGCTTACCGGGCACTTAAACCCCCCTCCCATCCAGACCAATTTTCAGCTTTCGGTGCTCTCACGCTTTGACTGACAATTACTCAGTCATGCAACATTGTACCCAAATTATTTTTTTGTCCTTTTTTTCCCACAAATAGAGCTTTCTTTTGGTGGTATTTGATCACCTCTGGGTTTTTTATTTTTTGCGCTATAAATGAAAAAAGACCGAAAATTTTGAAAAAAAACGAATTTTTCTTTGTTTCTGTGATAAAATTTAGGAAATTATAAATTGTTCTTCATAAATTTTGGCCACAATTTATACTGCTACACATCTTTGGTAAAAATAACCCAAATTAGTGGATATTATTTGGTCTTTGTGAAAGTTAGAGAGTCTACAATCTGTGGTGCAAATTATACAAAATTGATCACATCTGATGCACTGGCGGCCTATCTCACTTCTTGTGACCCGAACAAGCCAGGAAAGTACAAATACCCCCCAAATGACCCCTTTTTTGAAAGTAGACATTCCAAGGTATTTAGTAAGAGGCATGGTGAGCTTTTTGATGTTGTCATTTTTTTCCCACAATTCTTTGCAAAATGAATTTTTTTTTTTTTTTCTACAAAATTGTCATTGTAATAGGTCATTTCTCTCACATGGCATGCGTATACCACAAATGACACCCCAAAATAAATTCTGCTACTCCTCCTAAGTATTACGATACCACATGTGTGGGACTTTTTCACAGCCTAGCCACTTAGAGAGGCCCAAAATTCAGGGAGCGCCATCACATGTTCTAGGAGCATAAATTACACATCTAACTTGTTGACTACCTATTACACTATTGAAGGCCCTGGAGCACCAGGACAATGACACGTGACACTGACGTGGCACTGATGACAGGTGGCACTGATGACACGTGACACTGACGTGACACTGATGACAGATGGCACTAATATGTGGCACTGAGAGATGGCACATATACGTGGCACTGATATCACGTGGCACTAATATGTGGCACTGATGAGAGATGGAACTAATACGTGGTACTGATGAGAGATGGCACTGATGACACGTGACACTGATGACAGATGGCACTGATGACAGGTGGCACTATGTGGCACTGATGACAGGTGGCATTGGCAGATGGCATTGGGGACATATGGCACTGGCAGATGGCATTGGGGACAGATTGCAGTGGTGGCAGTGGGCACAGATGGCACATTTATTTTGGTACACTTTCAGTTTACACTTACGGCGCTGCAGCCGTTCATCTCCCCCTCCTCACACGCTGTCTCTGTGTGAGGAGGGGGAGCGGCGCTGAGAGATGATCTCATATGTTTACATATGAGATCATATCCCATTGGACACGCCGATCGTGCTGTAAACGGCCGCTGTGATTGGCCGTTTACAGCGATCTGTGATTGGCCGTGTCCGAGGGACATGGCCAACACAGAATTTCCCTGCTGCGCGCTCGTGAGCGCGCACAGGGAACGAGGAAAGGGGAGGCCGTCATATGACGTGCTCCAGGGATTTCACATCCGCGCCGAGGCCATCATTCGGCTATGGCTGGATGTGAAGTGGTTAAAAGTATTCCATAATAGTTTTAATCAGTTTATTATCACTAAACCATATTTATGGGTCAAAGGGAAACAACAAATGGTAAAATGACTAAACTAGGCTGTGCTAAATATACAACTATGACAGATCAATTTGATAGTGATAGTATTGCGATTTGAACACACAAATACATTTCATCAAGAAAATTACCAGTTTGAGCATTAAAGCCATCTCTTCCTAGGAGCCTCTAGTTACAGCTGCTGCTACTGCTGCTAAGGGGGAGGCAAGTGAGGGTGTGTGTGTGCACTCCTTTTCTTATTACAGCAGGATTGTCTGGTTTTCCACACAAACTGCTACCTCTTGACAATAAAACAGCCACACTGGTAAATGTATTAGGGAAGATTAAGCATTAGATACCCACCAACTTTATAGTGCACACATCCCTCCAGATCCCCAACAGTTGTCCACCCTTGCTTCTTCTCCACCTCTGGGTCATTACGAAGGATCTTGTTTCTCAGCCATGATAAGTAGTACACTCTGAGCTTGTTCTTCTTTCCTGGAAATTTACAGATATACACAATCAAGAAAAGACTTGTCCCTCAAACAGAAGATGAAATTATGGATGCATAAACCCAAGAGCATGCACCCCTAAAAAAAACAAGAACCATCATTTTGTCTTTACAGGTTCCTTTTATGAAGAAAAAAAAAAAAGGAGAAAAACACATCTACTGAAGTATTCACAAAATACAACCATAAATGATTCAATTATATTTATAATGATCATTAGCAAATAAAAAGTTTTTCATGTAGTACATTACCTGATATAGTCACCAAGACATTGAGGCCTTCAAGGACATCCATTTGCTGGAATCGTCTTCTGTTGATAAGGGGGTACACTTTTCCCTGACCACTCCTGTCCAACAGCATCAATCCACTTTCAGTACCCACCAACAAGTTAACCCCTATGGATGATAATCAGAAAAAATAAGCTTAACTATCACATGCAATAATTATGATGGCGCAAACACTGCCAACAAAATAAACCAGAATACTAAAACCATTAACCAATTCCTGATAAGCTAGGATCCAATTTGAAGATTTGAAATGTATATTTCTAAAGCTTTCTTATAAAGAACCAAAAAATAAAAAAATGTCAATGTACAAAATTCTATAATCTGAGGTCATTAAAAATCTGTTGCTACAGGTATTATATTTGGGGAAAAAATTATGACCTTTCATGTTGAATATTTCCAGTGAAGGTGAAAAGTAGATTTGCCCAAACTGAATTGAATTACATTTCAGCTTATCTCTAGGTATAAACTATATGCAGTGTCATATGCATGACAAGGATTCAAAGATCATTCACATTTATACATCTCATAAGAGGAGTCAAAGTTAAAATACATATGTTAGCTACTTTTCCTTGCAAATTATTTTAAATTCTTTTCATCCACTATTGACTTATGCTCATTGACCACCTATGGGTTACTGTACTCAGGGCAACACCCTACCCTTTTCACTGTGCCCATTAATCTGCATCAGGTGTGAGGCAGTGCAGTGCTTTCCTTTACGAGAAAGATGTTGCAAAACCAACAGTAAATACATTGCAGCTTACCAGGCCTTAAAAATGTGGTGACTGCATTAGTTGTTTTTAAGATTTTTTTTATTATTTACTTTAATTTTCACGCCGTGATCTGAACACACTTCCGGCCTTAAGCTGGGTCTAGTTTTTTCTTTTCATTCAATCAGAAGGTTAAACAAAAGAAAAAAAAAAAATGGACAGATCTCTGCATCAACACAACTATGTGTTAACGTATTCTGACAGGGAAGATTCCTCATTCTCCCTTCTCTACAGCCATTGTCTACAAGCTATAAATCGAATGTTGGTTTTCCGGCATGGCCATTTGACAGAAATTGGTCAGCTGACCAACTTCTGCTGAACCAGCCAACTTTCGGTACATGTGTACCAGGGCTTTAGGGTGCTTCCACTATGGAGGAGCAACAAAGCTCTTGACAGCTGGATTGTCATCTGGGGGGAGGGTAGTGCTAGATGTACTAGAAGATTTAGATGGACTTGACCAACAGCTGAAATAGTATTTGCACTGCCAGGTGTTTTTTTCACCTTAATGCATAGGATGCATTAAGTTGAAAAAACATGAAGGTTTACAACCCCTTTAAATATATTATTTAATTCGGTCCAATTGAATTTAGCCAACATAACACGGGTTATTTTAACCAAACAAGTATTCAAATAATTTCAGTCAATATGTACACGTTATACAATTGTATGCAGTCTAATCCTTTTTTGTAATAAAAAAATGAATACCGTTTTTGCATAGCAATTTTTTCTGTGCAAGTGTATGGAGTGTGTATTAAGTTAATAACAAAAAGCTAATAAGGCAAAGCTTCACAAAGACATGCTGGTAGGTTAATTGCCTCCTATCTAAACTGGCCCTAGTATGTGTATGCATGAATCTGAGATAGGGACCTTAACCACTTCCATATCGGGCCCATTCTGGCATTCTTCTCCTACATGTAAAAATCATCTTTTTTTTGCAAGAAAATTACTCAGAACCCCCAAACATTATATAAACCATGGGGAAAATAATGATTTGATCCCCTGCAGATTTTGTAAGTTTGCCCACTTACAAAAACATGCAGGGTCTATAATTGTTATCATAAGTGTATTTTAAATGACAGAGAGAGAATATAAACCAAACGTCCAGAAAAAAAACATGATACAAATGTTATAAATGGAGTTACAGTTCAGTGAGTAATACAAGTATTTGATCCCCTACAAACCAACAATAATGCTGGCTACTACAGACTGGCTACAGTATGTGCTCTTTAGGTACATCAATTAGTCCTGTCAATTTAAGGTGGTGCTCCTAAGGACAACTTGTTATGTGTATAAGACACCTGTCCACAGAATGTCTTTCTTCCATTCAAACCTCACCATCATGGGCAAGACCAAAGAGCTGTCAAAGGATGTCAGGGTCAAGATTGTATACCTGCACAAGGCTGGAACGTGCTACAAGACCACCAACAAGAAGCTTGGTGAGGAGACAACTATTAGAGCGTTTATATAAATCAATGTGCTACCGGCGCAAAAAGAAGTATATCCTAGTTTGCTGCAATCAAATATGAATATCACCCTATGAGTGAAAATAATAAAAAAAAAAAAATGTATAAGATATGGATTGCGCTAACTATTACCACTACTAAATATTTCACCTTTGCCAATTCAATTATATATTGATTAACTATTGATTCAATTATATATTATATATAACAGTACTGAAGAATCAATATATGATTGAATTGGCAGAGGTGAAATATTTAGTAGTGGTAACAGTTAGCGCAATCCACATCTTATATATTAGAGCGATTATTCGCAAATGGAAGAAATACAAAATAACCCTCAATCACACTCGGTCTGGAGCTCCATGCAAGATTTCGCCTCATTGGGTAAGGATGATCATGAGAAAAGTGAGGGATCAGCTTGTGAATTATCAAGGCAGTTGGGACCACAGTTACCAAACAAACCTTTGGTAACACAATACGCCACCACGGATTAAAATCCTGCAGTGCCTGCAAGGTCCCCCTTCTCAAGAATGTACAGGCCTGTCTTAAGTTTGCCAATAAACATCTAAATGATTCAGAGAATTGGGAGAAAGTGCTGTGGTCAGATGAGACCAAAATTGAGCCCCTTGGTATTAACTCGACTCACCATGTTTGGAGGAAGAAAAATGCTGACTATGACCCTAAGAACACCATCCCTACAGACAAACACAAAGGTGGAAACATGCTTTGGGGCGGTTTCCTGCTTAAGGTACAGGCAGACTCATCCACATTGAGGGGCCAATGGATGGGGCAATGTATTGTAAAATCTTGGTCACAACATTAAAGATGGGTCATGGATTGGTCTTCCAGCATGACAATGACCCAAAACATACCGCCAAGGCAACAAAGGAGTGGCTCAAGAAGAAGCACATTAAGGCCATGGAGTGGCCTAGCCAGTCTCCGGACCTTAATCCTATTAAAAAAAAAAAAAAAATGTATGGAGGGAGCTGACATGTCGAGTTGCCAAGCGACAGCCAAGAAACCTTAAAGGGGTTGTAAACCCCCTTTTTTTTTTAACAAACATATCATACTTACCTCTATTGTGCAGTTAGTTTTGCACAGTGTGGCCCCAATCATCGTCTTCTGGGGTCCCCCCCCAACGGCGCTTGCAGCTCCTCCTCACATCGGTAAACCCCCTAGGAGAAGGGCTCTCCCTGGGTGTTACCTTGCAGGCGTGCGCCCGAGTCCAGCATTTGCGTCCATAGACACAGAACGCTGAACTCGGCCCCGCCCTCCGTGTCATTAGATTTGATTGACAGCAGCGGGAGCCAATGGCTGCACTGCTATCAATCTATCCAATCAAGAGCCGAGAACCCCAGGCAGAGAGGAACAGTGCATCTCTGCCGAAGGAACGAACAGGCTCAGATGAGTAAAACGGACGGGGGCTTGGGGGCTGGTCAGTGTCAGAAGTTTTATCAGCTTAATGCATAGTATGCATTAACCACTTCATCCCCGGAAGGATTTACCCCCTTCCTGACCAGAGCACTTATTGCAATACGGCACTGCTTTGCTTTAACTGACAATTGCGCAGTCGTGCGACGTTGCAAACAAACAAAATTGACATCCATTTTTTTCCTCCACAAATAGAGCTTTCTTTTGGTGGTATTTAATCACCTCTGCAGTTTTTATTTTTTGCGCTATAAAACAAAAAAGAAAAAGCGACAATTTTTTTTTATATAATATTCCCAAAAAATATATAAAACAAATGGCTCTCAGTTTAGGCCGATACGTATTCTTTTACATATTTTTGGTAAAAAAAATCAAAAAAAAAAAAATCACAGTAAACGTATATTGATTCGCTTTCGCCAAAGTTATAGCGTCTACAAAATAGGGGATAGATTTATAGCATTTTTATTATTAAATATCTTTTTTTCTAGAAATGGCGGACACATGGGACACACTTGACACTATTTTGGGACCATTGTCATTCCTACAGCGATCAGTGCTATAAAAATGCACTGATTACTGTGTAAATGACACTGGTAGGGGTTAAACACTAGGGGGCAATCAAGGGGTTAAGTGTGTTCTAGGGAGTGATTTTAACTGTAGGGGGGATTGTCTCACTAGAACATGACAGAGATAACTTCTCCAGATGACAGGGAGTAGTAGATCTCTGGCATGTTGCTAGGCAGAACAGGGAAATGCCTTGTTTACATAGGCATCTCCCCGTTCTGCCGCTCCATGACCCGATCGCGGGCGCTCAGCGGACATAGAGTCGGCAGGACCCGCTCATGGAGTACGCGGCAGGCACCCACAATGCCGCGATTTAAAGGAGACGTACCTGTGTGCCCATTTGCCCAGCTGTGCCATTGTATATCGTCGTGCGCTAGACGGCAAGGGGTTAAGGTGAAAAAACACAAGGGCTTACAGCCCCTTTAAGGATTTAGAGACGATTTAAAGAAGAGTAGAGTAAAATCCCTCCTGAAATGTGAGCAAACCTGGTAACCGAATACAAAAAACATCTTACCTCTGCTTGCCAACAAGGGTTTCTCCACCAAGTACTAAGTCATGTTTTGCTTGGGGATCAAATACTTATTTTACTTACTGAACTGCAGAGCTCAAGAACATTTCATGTCATGTGTTTTTTCTGGATTTTTGGATGAAATTCTGTCTCTATGATTTAAAAAACACACCTATGATAAAAATTAGACCCTTCATTTCTTTGTAAGTGGGCAAACTTACAAAATCTGCAGGGGATCAAATAAGTATTTTCACCACTGTAGAAATATATTTTTAGCAGAGACCCTAGGGAATAAAATGGGGGTTGTTGCAATTTTTAGTCACACTGTATTTAGGCAGCAATTTTTCAAATGCTATTGTTTTGGAAAAAAAATAAAAAACTTTCAAGAATAAAAAACAAAAAAAAACAACCGCTAAGATGGCTTTTATATGTGAGGCAAAACACTGGCTGAAAAAATAAATAAATAAATAAATATCTGAATGATGCCAGCAGCTACAGGCATCTCCACTCAAAGTCCAGTGACGGCCTACTGGTGGGAAGTGCCTAAACTGTAAGCTCTTGAGGGCAGGGACTAATGTGAATGTAAAATATATAAGTAAAGCATCATGTAAACTGATGGCGCTATACAAGTACCTGTAATAAATAAATATATTAATGTAGAGAAAAGCATCTTGTACAATTATGACCGCCATTCATGCAAAGTAGATGGTTCTACATAAGACTGTTCTTTTAAATACCATATGATGATACAAACTCACCCCACAGAGCTGCACATAATATCTCAGAGTTAAACCTCTTCTTATATTTGCGAATCTCAGGGGTATCACTCTGTGGCCTTGTGTTCGTGGGATTAACATTGACAACTGATCCTTTCCTTGTAGGATCTTGTCTCATAGCATCGGGCCTCAACGCTTCACTGGAAAATCCCACTAAAATAAAATTAGTATTTTTAAGGTTAGCTTCCAGTGTGCGCATGTAAGTACCTGAAAGATATAAGCGGTTATATGTTCAATGACAAAACTTATTCATTTCATTGCCAGCTTTATTAACACTGCACATAGCAAGCAGGGTGGGGGGAGGCAGACACCACTAATGGGACTGAGTGACACAGATGCACCTACAGTAACACAAAATGAACTGAAAATTAACATTTAAGGCAGGCTGAGATCTGACCAGCCGATATGGGTAATTATAGTTTATTAAGGTAATAAGGAGATCAGACCAACAATTTAACATGCTGGATATTTTTTTTTTGGCACAGGTGGTGATAAACAAAAAAGAGGGGTTCAGCTCTGCATGCAATTGGGAGTCAAACCTTTACTGACAAATGTAGCCAGCAATGCACGGGGTGTAGAAAAAATTAGATGCACTTTCGTCATATCCAAAGACAGCAGAACTGAAATACATTTCTGGTCACTTGACAGTGACCACGTACAACTCAGCGAGACAACTAGTAAAGCAAGGCAAAATATGTTGAACGTAATAATCTTTCACTGATGGGTACTGCAGTGGGCAGCTGCTAATCGCGATACCAGAGTTCTTTCACTGCACAGCTAATGAGGAAGGCTTCTTTCCTGCCTATGTTTGGTATAGTCAACGATAATGTAAAGGTTGTTAGAAGCAGGGTAGCTGTTAGCCTGGAGCACAAGAACACACATACTATATTTACAGGAAATCAGAAGAAAGGTCAAGCAGGTTGGAGATGTCAAATATCAACAGTATCTAACACATAAGTAATATATATGGTTATGAGAAAAATCCTAATAACTATTGTCTATTTGTTTTCAGGTTAGACTCTAATCGTTAATCATAAGAACTTAATCCCTGAATCACCAGTCACTATATAGCACATAATGTAGCAATGGTATAGGATGAACAGATGCTTAGTGCTAAAAGTAGGACACTTACCCACTGATGTCACAGTTGTACCACTGGACGGAGATATCTGTAGTAATCGAGGATCAATAAAAGGTGTGAAGGAGGAGGAAGATTTGTGTTTCTGGAGGGTGTTACTTGCTGACTGGGTCTGAAGCAAATGAAAAAATATAAGTGAACATCAAAAGTCTTAACATAATTCTGATACTGTGCATGGTGGTAGACGGTGAGGTGGTTGCATTCTATTATTAGTGAAGCTGGGTGAAAAATAAGGCAACTATGATTCGCATATAGATTATAATTTCTATATCACCAGTAACATAGGAGCAATTTAATTCAAATTAGGCTGAAATTTCAATATGTCTTTATGCCAATTCTACACTGCTGTGATTGTAATCGTCTAAACTACTACGCATACACTAGGTTTGATTTATCCAAGTTTATCTTGGCTGAAACCTTTATACAGCATGGCTTTTAATATTACATATTATTATGTACCTAAAATTCTGTATATAGGTGAAAACCAAGGACACTTAAGTAAAATGTTTAGAAAATGAATACCTTTTAACGAAACAAAAAAATAAAAAAAATACACTAAAGCCCCATACACACTATCAGATTATCTGCAGACTTTTGTCTTCAGATTTACCAAAACCATATAATATGAGGTCAAACCTTAAGATTTTCAATTTGTATGCAATCAGGCAGGCCCTTGCACTACATGGTTTTGGTAAATCTGAAGACAAAAGTCTGCAGATAATCTGATAGTGTGTATGGGGCTTAACTGTAGTATTTTCATAAGTTATTGTAAAGCTGATATTCTACGAATTATGCTGTAGCTCTTAAATTTAATTAAACGGTCCCTAAATCTCTACATTAGAGCAAACTACTGCCTGCAAAATTCCACAGTGCTGTGCAGGTCAGCACTTTGTGGAAGATGATATAATAGCGCCATCTGTCTGCTAATATTTGACAGCACTATGTAAGTGGAACTACACAGTACTGAACTGCATGTCTGGGCAAAAGAACATCCCCCAACACACAAAACTAAAGTACATCCCTGCAATACATGCACATAGTTACACATATCTGTTCTTCCTGCAGAAAATTCAATAAGCTTTTAACTGTCTGTAGTGAGCTGACAAAAAACTTTTCTGCACTGAAATCTCAAGAGAAGTGCTGACAACACTATCAGAGTTCTTCCCTCGTGGACTACAGGACACCTCCCCCTTATTTTATGGAGATATGGAAAAAGGGTAGGGATGGAATTGTAGTTCAGTAGGGGAGAATTCAGACAATGTTGCACACAACACAGTGCCACTGCTAAAATCCCAAGCATATTGCAAGAATTTAGGAGCAAATTGGACTTCTGCCAGAATTATAGGGTATTTTTAAGTAGAATTTTGTAAAGAGACAAAATGTGGGGCGATGCCAACATATTGCATAAAACTTGGGTTTTGCTTAAATAGCGAAATTGAAAAATAATTTCTGTAGGTTCTAAAATGAAAATAATTGTGAATGCACAACTTGTACCTGCTTCAAAAGAAAATATCTGGAGGCTAGATAAATAGAAAAACCCAATCATGACAATTTAAAAAGGGACAGTGTAAGTCAATGTAGAATGAAATACTTGACACAATACATTGAACATAGTGATTGATTATGCCATTAAAGTGCATTAGATGAAATGCATTCATAATGTTTGCTTGCAGATGAAGCTGGCACATAAACAAGAAAAAGATGTTGCAGGGATCATAAGGCAAACCACAAGCTCAAAACTGAAGCAAAAAAGGAGAATATGAGGTGCTCAAAATAATCAAAAGCAATAGGTGTATTAGCCAGCAGCTCATAGTGAAAGACACATACAGAACAAGAAAGATGTATCCATGTACTGCAAAGGGCACTGAGAATATTATCATATTGGTTTTCTTTTAGATCCTATATTTCTTGCCATTAAAATAAGGATTGCTAGAGCAATTTGTGAACTTGGGACAGTTTGTAGACAGAAACAAATTTAGGCTGCCCACTGCTGTTATGGTTTGGTCATCTGTACCCGATTTGCACTCAGATTTAGTAGGCGCAAACATTCACAGTTTTGGCAATGTGCACATCTAAAGCTGCCAAATTCTAAAACACTTGCAGAGCTCATGCAGTGAGCAACCAAAAATGGTCACACAATGACGGCATACAAACAAAAGCAAGACTCATCTGACTGGACATTCCTTCCTGCTTATTCATTAATCAATTATCAGAGCAGATATTGCATTGGGCGAGGGAGTGGGTTGTTCCCAGGTGTCTTGTTTACAGATAAAGTTAAAATTACCTATTTGAAACAGAAAGACTTCACAGTAGCTTTGAAGCATGTAGGTGGTATGTTCGAGGGCAAGGAACACTAGAGGAAAGATCACTTAAGGAGAGATCTTTTATAGCACTAAACATTATGGGGTTGATTTACTAAAACTGGAGAGTGCAAAATCTGGTGCAGCTCTTCATAGAAACCAATCCGCTTCCATTTTTGTCAAAGAAGAAGTTCACTTAAAAAAAAAAAATGGTGCACAATTTTGCAGGTAAAAAAGAAAAATGTGCATTCATTTTTTTTTTTTGAAAGTAGGGAGCCTGTAAAGCATTGCACCAATGATCAGCAGATCGCTGATGCCATGCAGGCCTCCTGCACACTGTTCGTGTATATGCTTGCCGTACATCCCATATGGGTAAGCGGATACTCCCTGATGGGAAGAAACAATGAACTGCCACGGCGCTCCACAGCACCTTGGTAGTTCATTGAGAAGCCGAAAGCCACTATAGATGTCGGGGCTTGTAGTTCATTTAGACACACACAGATGTGTGTACGATGGCAGTCATGTGAGCGGAGCCCCACACAGCCAAGCTGTTTTCAAACAGTGACAGCTAGTACAGGGAACTTCTCCCCGTACTGCTGCCAAAAGGGAGGGGGGGGGGGGCAGTGGCTGTAGCACTGGGAACATGTTACATGTTCCACCCTAAAATTGGGTGGAACATGTAACATGTTCCCAAAGGTGCAAGTTCCAAAAGAAACACCCTAATTGGGTGCCAGGACTTTAGTAGATGTGAAGTTGTTACTGAGGTAGGCACATACAAATGCTTATTAAAATAAACAATCTTTATTGTTACATATAGCTTAAAAAACTTGAACTTATCCTCTAATTAAACAAGCTGAACTTGGAAGTTGCTTGGCTACCATGCACAGCTGCACCAGATTTTGCACTCTCCAGTTTTCTTAAATATACCCTGGAGTGCCAGTCTCTCAGCTAACGGTCAAACTAATCTCTTCTATTAAAAGATGCAGTTCTGAAAATGGATATTAGTGGCAAATACATATATAGGACTATCACCCATCTTGCAACAATCTGAGTGATGGAGCAATATAAGACCTATAAGAAATATTGATAAAATATTGGTAAAATATGGTGTATTGGTTTCATATACACAGCCATGATATAGCAGTGCTCCCCTGTGTGTTGCTAACCCCCACTGAGTGCTCCCAGGATATACTAAGCTTAAATACAGATGCTGTTGCTGAAGTACACACGCCTGTCAATAGATGCAAATAAACAATGCCAACTAAAGTGAGGGAAAGAGAAAATGAGCAGTGGGTGCACAATACACCAATCATTCATGTGTATGAGCACTTAGGGCTCTAAATAGTTTTCTGCTGTAACTAATTTCTCTTTAACTATGTTCTCCATTAGGCCTTGTTCACACTGGCACACTACAGTGCACACCCTTGCGAGGGCATTGTTTGCCTGCATGAGGATGCACAGGTGTTCTGTGCATCCCTGTGCAGGGAGTCCCATTGATGGCAATCGAGACGCTTAGAGTTTTTTCAAGAGCAAATAAATTCTACAAGCATTCTAAATGTTCAAATTATGCTCCTCTCATGAACATCCTACACTAAGGTTCTGCCTATATCCAAAAGCAGATGAGAAACACTAACAAAACGCATACATACATATAATGCAGAGAAAAAGTGCAGTGCCATGTGAGGAGTTTGGAAGAACACAGAACAAATGAAACATGTTCACTAATGCCTAATCTGTAAAGTAATCAGTGAACTTTGTAATGTGCCATGAATATTTAGTTGACAGTAAAGACATGCAGATGACAGTGCAACACATGAATATAGGCTCAGAGTGTTTAGTTTTGCACGACCTAAAAAAAGTTTAGAGTGGTATTAACAGGGAAGCATCTCACCAGACACTGTGTCACCACCCTATTTTCTAAGTAAGCAGCCAGCTAGTGTCAGACATACCTCATTAGCAGTTAACTTGTCCTGGGGTGTCTGTGGGGACATGGTAGGTGTCGGCTGACTTGAGGATGGGGAGGAGGTGGTGGAGGAGGAATGGCTTTGCTGTAAGAGATCTGGCAAGAGGTGAATGCGCCCGGCAAAGCCATTGCTCTCAAGTTGATTGGCACGCTTTTTGTCAACTGTACTCTGTAGAAAAAACAGTCACACTTGTCTTGTTCAAGTGCTGCTTTAGTACATACTATCCCTGGCAAATTCTAAACGTTGGATTACAATTCACATTACTGACAGGGGTAGGACAGTCAGGGCTGCCAAGTAACTTCATGTCTTGAGGCCACAGTATAAGAGGTGAAGGGTTTTAGAATAAAAGCCATTTTTTTCTCCTTCAGTTCGCTTACAATGGCTTTTGAATGCGAAGGGAGAAAATCCAATTGTTATGCAGTCTTGTGACAGTACCATTTAAAATGTTAGGTGAATATTTAATGGAGTGTATTCAAAGTACTGGGAAGCCAACACCCTTGACCAAGATGCTGGACCAGCAAGCATGAAGTCATGTTTACAAACTCTGCATTTTCTGAAGCAAAAGCTAGTATTGTATAAAATAGTTTAGGCACCAATTCAAAATGTTAGTGTTATAAACGGAAATGCCAGATTAATCCTCTTTTCCTTTAAAAAGGACTATGGGACCGATTACTAAAGGTCTGATCTGTGCTTGCTTGATTATTAAGCTCTGCACAGTCTTCTGGTTCAGAAAACCACTAGCTTATTAGAAAGTTAGTAGAGTGCGCCTGTGCAAAACATGCAGAAAGCTGCAAATGAAAGGACTTCATCTATCTACTGCTCATGCACAGAAACAACAAAAGCCTGCCATAATGAATGGGTGCTAACTTCTACAACATATCACAGAGGACAGAATGCAAGGGAATGAACAGAATGAATGGAAGAGTTGGCTAGGTTATTTTTATTCTTACAGACTAGGTATTATACCTGTCGGACGATTAAAGTGCCTTCTTTGGAAGGAGTCATGGCAGGTTCACTTTCCACATCATCATGGACAATCATTGTTTTTACAGATTCCGTTTCTCCATTACTCAGATTCAGTGAGGACCTGCACAGCATGCAATGGATACAAAGCAAATGTTAAGCCTCCAAACAACCTGACACCTGACTGGAAAAACCCAATACCACTAAAACTAGTATTCCCTATAGGTAAAGAAATATGAAAGTGGAGGTGCTGGTCAATAAATCCAGTTTGCTGTCATTTTGCTGAGAATACTTAAAATACAAACATGTGTAATTGACTAAAAGGTCATTTTTTTTTCTCTTCAACGTTTACCAAAGACCAAAGTGTAAGGGGCTAGAAAAGACATACATTGCTCTGGCATCCTCAGGACCAGAGGTTGATTCATCTGCTCCTTCTTGCTCCATGTCATCATCCTCCTCATCTGTAGTGCCAGAATCCTCACTGGATGAAGAATAGTCAGTTACTTTATGTAAAGGCCGTACATCTTCCACAGCACGAAGTTCTTTTGCCAAAGCGGTCAAGTCCTGGATGTAAAAGTAAAAAAAAAAAAAAAAAAAAATCGTACATTAAAAAAATAAATAAAAAACATTTGACAGAGAATGACATACTAATGGCATATTTAAAGTAAACAAACTACTAAATGACTGAAATAAATTAAACCAACATTGTCACTAGGCTATACAGCAGTTACTACCCACCTAAATTCACCAATACAGGCCTGTTAAACCTGGTACTTCCGGGCATGAGGTGTGCCCGTATATGCCCCCTTGCCTCCTAAACTGCAGTGCTTGGTGTTTAAGTGATGAACTTTGAAGTCTGAGCACTGTCACAAATACCAACTCTTAAGGATTGTTTGGATGGTATCCGCGATATCAAATATTATTTTTTTTTTTAAATGCAGCTGAGCGGGAACAAGTCATGCTACAAAACTGTGGGACACAAGCAAGGCAATCAAGGGAGGTAAAACAATGAAGAAACTGCCGTTTTATGCTTCTATCAGCATGTGTAAGCTAAAAAGTAAATAAACGTGAACACGTCATAGATAGTTTTTTACCGCAAATAACTATACTGCTAGATTTGTAATCTTTTGAATGATTCAATATTTAGTCTACTTACCACTTCTCCCTAGACGGTTGCACCATATGTGATGAACAGACCAGAAGAAAACATGGAAGACATATTAAAGAAAAATGTCAGCGGAAAAGTAAACCACAAAACATTCCAACTTAAAAACGCATCAATCTTTAGAAAAGAGGTTACATTTATCGTAATTCAGTTTTGGAAACCAACAATCAGGCTCGTTTTCTGCTTGGATGATGAAAATCCTCTCGTTTCAAGCCCAATGAAGGTTACAAAGAATGGGGTCGGGAAAATCTTTAGATAATAGATAATAGGATTTTTGACTTACCGTAAAATCTGTTTCTCTGGGTTCCTTGACAGACAAAGCCTTTATTCAGAACCATAGTTATATCGTCTCCGCAGGAGTAGTACCAGGCAGTACAAAAACAAAACACATGGCCACGCCCATGGCTGTCCTCAGTCAGTATACAACTCCCTCCCTGCTCTAGGTATTCAGTTTAGTAGCAAGCAGTAATAGAAGTATCAAAAAACTCCATAGAGGGGTGGGTGCTGTGTCTGTCAAAGTCAGAAAACATATTTTACGGTAAGTCAAAAAATCTATTTTCTCATTTGTTCATTGAATGACACAGCCTTCTTTATTCAGAACCATAGGGACGTCCCAAAGCAGTGCCAAACATGAGGGGTGGGACTACGAAAAATCCCAAGGCTAACACAAGTGCTAACCAAGCAACAGAAGCTTCACCCAGGACAAGCTGCAACCCAACCTATAAAATACCCCTTCAAGGAGGAAATGGACCCTATAAACAGAAGCCTGCAAAAACTTGCAGCCAAGAGGCATCCGCAGATGCCAACCCATCCACTTCAAGAAGCACTAAGCGCTCGTGAAGAATGCGCCGTAAGAGGAAAAGGAGCAACCTGATCCCTGACAGAGTAGCTCAGAGTCATAAGTGTTTATGGATGTCCGATCCATCCAGAAACAGGTCGCAGAAGAAGCAGACAGCTTTCTTGGCCCATCCGCGAATACTGTGAGCCTGACCTCCAAACAGACTAAGTGGCTGACAAATACACTTGAATCCCCCAAAAAAACATCCAGGGCAGAAAAGTAAAAATTACTTGGGATGTGCTGACCAGGGACACAAGAAAGGCAACACATGTCCTTACTCAAATTGAAATCCAAAAGACAGAATTATGGAAAATGAGCGAAGCACCACTTTAACCTGGGTAAGGTGAACGACAAGATAACGCCACCATATTCAACACCCTGCGAGCAGAGACAACCACCAAGAGGCCACCTTCCGAGACGGAGTAAGGAGTGGAACCTCCCGAATATTTTGAGAGAGCGATAGGAGAGGCTTTTGGAGAACCAAAATCACCAAGTTCAGATCCCACGGCGGTAGAAGAAACCGCATTGGTGGAAACAGAGGTCTAACCCTTTGAATAACAGGTATGCACTAGGGAGTACGAGACCAGGGGACACTGAAGAAAACTACCCAGGCCGACACCTGGCCCTCGAAGGTACTCTAGGTATATTCCTGCTCTTCCCCCCGTAAATGGAGGTCGGAATCGGAGCCACCTAGAAAGAACGAGGATGAATGCACAGCGACGCACACCAGGATATATGCGCTTTCCACATCCGAAGGTAGAACCTCCTAGGAGGTAGACTCCCTAGCCCTCAGCAGTGTTGGAACTGCAGCACCTGGCTCATCACAGCCAGGCCATTAAAACCAGCGACTCTAAAGCAGGATGGAATAATGGCCCTTGGGACTGTAGATCCTCCCTGAGAGGCAGTCGCCAAGGAACGTCAGTAACCAGGCACACCCGGTAGGCGTACCCAGACCGACGGGACCCATCCGGAGCCAATAGAATGACCGGAATCCCAGCAGCCGTGATCCTGCACAAAATGCCACAGCAGAAGCTGGAGAGGAGGAAAGGCGTAGAAGCAAACGTCACTGGTCCCACGGGCCCCCAGATCCGCCAGAAGTTCACGTGACCTTACCAGAAACATTGGCACTGTCCTGTTGAGCCAAGACGCAAACATATCTACCTCAGGAGTGCCCCAGCAGAGACAAATCCGATGAAACATGGCCAAGTGAAGGCCCACCCCTAACTAACTTAGGCATCTGTCTGACAGTATTCCACTCCTGGAATGCGTACATCGGAAAGGGCCGTAACGAAACGTTCTGCCCACCGGAGGATACTGGTAACAGCCTATTTGGCCCTCCCTGGTGAAGCGCATAAGCCACCGCCACTGCCTTTACCGACTGGATCCGTACCGGGAGCCCCCGAAGTCGAACCGTCCATGATCCAGACCTAGTCTGATCGCTTGAAGTTCCAGGATATTACTCGGAAGTCCAGATTCCACCAACGTCCAATTGCCCTGAGCAGAGCTCAGTCCCAGGACATTTTCCCAACCGGACAGACTGGCATTGGTGGTCACCATGTTCAATACAAGGGGAGAAAGGATTTTCCCTGCCAAAGAACTGGAGCGTGTCCAGAGACCTTGGGTATTTGTCCCATTATACAAGAAAAAGAACCGCTGCTCCAGGTGTATGAAAATAAGGCTGATTGGGGCATCTTGCATGGTGCTAGCCCCAGCCCGCCTCCGTGGGAAGGAAGGAAGGAAGGAAGGAAAGAAATGGCTGCACATCCAGAATTTGATTGTCTTATTTTGTTTCACAACGATCAACACCAAAGACACCAAACTCTGGTCACGTTGACGCGTTTCACACATACATACATACATACATACATACATACATACATACAAAACAGAAAACAGAAAGCATTCGTGAGGTCGTATAAGTCAGAACGTCCCCATGATGAAGGAGTGCCACCACCGTGCAGACGGACTCCATCCTGAACTACTGTACCCACACAAGGCAGGTCAGGGCCTTGAGATACAGAATTAGATGTACCATGCCCTCCATCTTTTAGAATGTGAACAGGTTTGAATAAGACCCCTGAAACTGTTCCCAGCACGGGACAATCACACTCTGCAGCAACTGGGCTTGCACAGCCCTCTCGCGGAGAACAGCAAGCAGTCTGGTGACAGACGTCCATTGGAAGCAAAAATAAAATAAAAAAAAAACATATTTTGGGAAAAATACAGCCGGAAAACTATCTTGTAACCGGACAAAATCAAGATGCAACATATTGTCATTCAGGGTAGCCCCCCCAAAACACATGTCTAAGCACCACTGAGGAAATCAGGGGAACCGCCGCAAAGAGGCATAGCGGACAAACCGCAGCGCCTAGACCAACAGGTCCTCCAATGCAGCAAAGGCAGGGGGGTCCACTACTGGTGGAACAGTCCACATCTGAAGGAGGGACTCCCCAAAGGGGTACCATACCGCAAGCGTTTTGGAAACACAAAAGGCACTTTGGACACTCCCAATCTTCATGGACAAATTTGTCAAAATGAGAGGGAGAAGGGAGCGCTTTCACCGTGCAAGACAGCTTATCCAAAGGGGTACCGGCCCTCCACCGCAGCATCCCCCATCTTGAAAGGTTCCTGCACAGATGTAATAAGTGCGACAACCAGCGCCCATTCGTGCACTTCTGCAGATAGGATTGTTTGAGACAGAGGAGGGCAGGGGTGTCATATACTAGGCTATAGGCCTAAGCACTACCCCAAAAAAGTCATGGGGGCTTCCAACCCGGACCCCCTTGCCCAAGGACCACACAGGGGATGTCAACCAGGGTCCCTCACAGGGGGGGGGGCACCGACCCCCAGAGCGCCACCCCTCTGGTAGGCTACGGCCACAAGGCCTAGCAGGCCGCAGCCCAGGGCTACATTTTTGGCCGCCCGCCACGAGCACGCGGGGGGACCGGCCGGATCTAAGCCCTGAAAGAACACCTGGATGGTAGACCTGTAGCCCTGGGGGGGATGAAGGAGAACCCCGGAGGGACCGACCACCCCAGGAAGTACCCGCACCACCCCAGGGAAGGAGAGGAGGGGACCCCTTACTTACCTCTCCAGTGAAATGTGTGGGCAACGCTCCCGGATAGATCCTCCTCGCCACCGAAATGGGGGGGGCTGTCGGCCATGAGGAACGCTGTGACACAGGCCGAGACCCGGTCATATGCGACCTCGAAAAGAGAAAATACCAAACAACAAAAATTCCCAGGACTAGAGATACCAGCAGGAAACTAGGCCCTTACTCCTGACTAGGCAGAAAAAAAAACTGAATAAAGCAGGGAGGGGGTTATATACTGACTGAGGACAGCCCATGGGCATAGCCAGGTGTTTTGTTTTTGTTCTGCCTAGTCCTACTCCTGAGGAGACAATATAACCCTATGGTTCTGATTAAAGGTGGCTGTGTCGGTCAATGAACGAATGAGAAATATGGTTTTATTAAAGAAGTTTTGACTGATTCTTATACCATAGGTTATGCACCAACCTTTAGGTGATTGGACACTAGCAAACACTGCTGTAAAGACAGCCCCTATATAATCCCTCCTACTTCCAGCCAGCCTCCATTTTTTTTTTTTAGCAAGCAATAAGGTGTGAATCATAAGGAACAAAGAAAAAAAGGTACATACTGTATATTCTGTAATCTATCCAAGAAAATAATTTTACAGGTAGGTAAAAATAAAAATTGGATTTTTATAACAGCTTACCTGTAAAATCCTTTTCTTTTGAAGTACATCACGGGACACAGAGCCATAGTAATCACTATGTGGGTTATAGGCCACCTTCAGGTGCTGGACACTGGCACACCCTTTTGCCTCCCTTTATAACCCCTCCCAGTACCTCAGATTCTTGAGATCCAGAATGGGATTTGACATCTCCATTTGATTTTGCCATGAAAAAAGGTTTGAATAAAATCTCAACCCCAGCTCTTTCATGGGGACCCGCATGACCACTCTTTGCCAAAGGATGGTCCAATGCTAGAAAGAGAGACTTCTTTTTCTCTCGATCTTTAGGAACGTTTGATCTGAGAAAACGAGGAGACTGGAACACTTGAAACCCCAGATTGTACTCTAAAGCTATTGAAGAAGCCCCATCTGTCTTGACATTCTTTCTGCCAGACCCTTGAGAACTGCAGAAGTCTCCCCCCCCCGAGCGAGAGGGGGCGCCCCCTCATAAGGAGGCTTTCGTTTCTTTTGTCCCTGGGCTTGACCCTGAGGATTATCTCTTGAACTTGACGGCGGAAGCCGTCATGACTGCCTGGAGGCTGATGCCCCTGGCACTGGAAAAGGAGCTTGTTTAAATTAAGTTGTTTTTTTTTTTAATGAGGCTTCGGCTGACCAATCTTTCAACCATAGTATTCTATACATATGTACCAGCCCAGCGAAATAGCGTGAGGCCTGAAGATAGAATCTCTCATACCATCTATTGCCAACATAAAGCTACTAGGAGCTTTCCAGATCCTGGGCCTGCTGAACAGGGATAACTTGAGCACCTGTTTAAACTGGTTCCTCAAGGATTTTGATATATACCAATTACTGTCAGCACAGGCTGAGAAACTCAACCGGTCAGGAAAATATATTTTTGTTTTTTTTATTTGTTTTTTTAATAGGAATGCCAACTCTTTATCCTTTGGATCCCTAAGTATTTGAGCATTGTCTGCCGGACAAGTCAAACTTTTAATAAGATATAGCAGCGTCAATTGCTGGTATCTTCCACCTTTAATATGTTTTTTTCCTCCATAGGATAAAGTGTTAAAATTTTTTTAGAAAGGAAAAAAAGCTTATCTGGGTGATCCCACTCAGAATACATACTTTCCCAACAATGAATGGACAGGAAAGGCATGCACAGCTTTAAGAAGGTTTTGGCGAACCCAAAACAAGTGGACACTCAGTTAAGGGTAGCATAAAATGTGGCACGGACCAACTCAGTAAGAAATTGCACCCACAATGTGAAGCTGATCCTTCCACATATGACCCCTCAGAAGAGGAGTTATCAGCCTGTTCATGGTCCCAAGAGAAAACATCTGCTCCCGCCCCCAGATCCTCAGTTTGAGGGTCCTTGGGTAATGGAATGCAACCGGTCGCATTTTATCCTAATCTGGGATGCGATTAAAGCCACTAACCTTTTTCCCATCCTATCATGGCTGAGGAAAAAAAATTACTTTTTAGAAATATAGGCAGGGGCTGCAGTGTTGTAAACAGTTGCAAACATTCTATGCCACCTGAAGACTCACTCTGACCAGTCACCCCCTCTGAGGGGAGGATGCCATTGTAGAGATGAGTTTTATGGTTTCAGAGCTTGAGGGAGATCCCTTTTGCCCTCTTTTGGGGTGTTTCTACCTCCTTCTGACCATAGCCTGATGCATAAATGCAGAGGTACTACCAGAAGAATCGCATCCACTGCTTTGAGCAATAGTCCAGCCACTGCTGCTGCTATTAACGCTCAGCCTGATGCGAATAGTAAATGTGTCAATAGGAATGCCTGTGTCAAACCTCTTACATGCCCCTCTTTGCTCTTGTGTCTCTCCGACAACTTGCAGCAGTAAAAATTGAGCTTTTTAAAACACTCCCACGACGGACGTTGGAGGACGCAAACGCTGTGCTAAGCCCCGTCCCCTTCATCGCATTGTGTACCCCCTCCTCTCTCTTTTAAAAGAGTTTTCCCGTACGAGCGGGGGCCTCCGATCCGACAGGATCAGCTTGTGTGTGAGGGAGGGATGGCGAGGAGGAGACAAGCCGCCGTGCAGGGGCGGTAGGAAAAAAGAGCAGCATGCCGATCGTTTTTAGCTTTCCTCTTTCCAGGCAGAGGGGGGAGAGCTTTGTACAGGTGAGGGGTGTCTGGTGGAAGAAAACCCTCCCCCCAGACTTACCAGAGGTCTGCCCGCTAGCCGGAAGAAAAAGCCTGCTGCTTCCTGACACCTGCTTTCTGATCTGAGGAAAGCATGAGAAGGTACGTGCTCTATACAGCCCCCAGTGGTGACTCCTAGGCATGACAACATTTACTTTTTAAATGAAAAATTCCTTAGGAAAAACTCCACTTACCTTTCCCGCCACAGGGTTTTCTGTGGTAAAACCAACAGACCCATTCTTCACCCTTCACGGTGGGTTCCGTTAACAAATATTCAGGAACCGGGGACCCTTCAGGAACCCACACTCCTGGACCCATAATAGCACCCCGCCAGAAAAACGTTATGGCTGAAAATACCAAAGTACTGGATCCCGGGGTCCAGCTCTCTAAAAAAGAGAAGAGTTACAGGCAAAACATGTTTCTTTGGACGAGGCCCAGGTACCATTCAATTTGGCCTAAAAGACACTTTGAATGGATCTGGCTGCATAGCTAACCCCAGCAAGGATTGCTCCAGTGGAGCTCAGCACAGCTCATCTTTTCTCGTGACCAACACCTTAGACACTGGCGAAAAAAACTGAGGTACTCCCAGTATGGGAGGGGTTATATAGGGAGGCAACTTCCTGTTTAGGGTGTGCCAGTGTCCAGCAGCTGAAGGTGGCCTATAACCCACATAGTGATTACTATGGCTCCGTGTCCCGTGATGTACGATTAAAGAAACAACATTTTTAAGCATACATTACAGGATACAGGCTCATAATCTTAGACCATGGAATGTCCAAAAGCACTAAGATTATGGGGTGGGCAACACAGCAAACACAAACAGGTCCTGAAAAGTCGATAAATCACTTACAGTACCTCCTAACGGTGAATGGTAGAACCACTATTGCCTTGACTGATGACTTCTCTAAATTTAAAGGGGATCACTTGATACATACATAAATGCAAAAATAAATTTAAAAAGCTGATTTTCTTACAGCAGGCTTGCCTGGTCTTCCAGTATCTTTCTTCTCATCAGTTTTTTTGGTGGTATTCTCAGGACGCTGGGATGGTGACCCTTCTGATTTTGATGATGCTGGTATTTCAAAAGGAGAAAAAAAAAAAAGACAGTGTTCGTTAAGTAGACATGAAGGGAGAATACAGACAAGATACAAAAAAATTATATAAAAAAATAAATTAAAAAAGCACAAGATGGTATGGAGTACCAAATTCTCCCATCAAAACACAGGCCATCTAATTATTATACCAAGAAAGCCTATTTATAAATACTAAGCAATAAACAAATGTTTAATGGGGAAATTACTTTTAAGAAGGTGAACACTGAAATACTACACATATCCAGGTATCACCATCTTTGCACATGACTTTGGCATAGAACGTTAGTACCAGAGGCAACACACAAAACATTTTCTATTGCAATCTATTTTATGGCGTAAAAAAGAGGGGGAAGAGATTGTGCTTTATTATGAACAAGGGAACTGTCATCCAGAGTAAACAAAAAATATTGTAGGTGAACTGCCAATCAAATGTTCATATAGCTTTCTTTTTGTTTGATATTACTACTATACTAAGAAGTGTCGGAGCAATACCTTTTTTGACATGTACTGTTCATTTAAATAAGAGACATCTCTATACACTGCCTTAGGGCCCATTTAGGTGTGCAGCAGTGTATTTTATTGTGTGTGTGCGCAACAACACATGGGTACTTGCATGTTGGAGTGCCACTCATGGCACTCAAAGAACATATACAGTAGTTTTTAATGCACCTGTGCATCAAAGTACACTGCTTGTAAAAAGTGTAGGTGCAACTAAAATAAATGGGCTACACTAACACATTACAAATTAAGCAACTGCAGCAAGTGAATGGACCCTTAAACTGACAATGTACAAATAATCTGGCCTGATTAGAAGTGTCACCCCAAGGCTTTAATGTGGAAATTCACAAAGCCAATTTCTTTGTGACCACGCACTGCCTAATATTTTAACTGTGGTCAGCAGAGTTGGCCTTTCTTTGTAACCACGCACTGCCCTAATATTTTAACTGTGGTCAGCAGAGTTGGCCAACAGTGGAGTCTTTGTAATGTGACAGCCCCCTCACTATAATAAAGGGTGGTTCCCAGCATCCATTTGTAAAAATTTGTTGGAGAAGTTTGGGAAGAGCTGACAGTTTGAGTAGGGAGAGTTAGTAGCTATATAGTATTATACTGTGCTACTGTATAATGCACTAAAGAACTGTGGACTGCAGCGAGGGAGCTACATATTCTTGTGTACATAGTTTAGAGACCCAACAGTCCTACCATGTCATTAGCATCAGCAAAACTATAGCTGCCGTTTGCTGTTGGGCCACCCCCTTGCAAGTTTTTTTTTTTGTTTTAGATGGGATTATATTCCATGCTTTCCAGATTTTTTTATTATCAATAAAAAAATTAGTTGAGTGGTTCTTCATCACAAAGAGGTGGTCAAGCTGCACCATCTAGAATCAGGGCATGTCTGCCTTTTCTAGCTCAGAGTGGATGTGCTTTATTACAGCCACAGCTTGCGCAGGAGGTAGTTGAATAGCTAACAAAGCATTTTCTTCCTCCTGCCAGGCAAAAGCAGCTAGTTGTCGGCAACTACTGCTAATGCTCCCTCCTCTTCCTCTTTTTCAGCTAATCCCACCATAGCCTGGCAAACCTATAATGATGGGTCAACTGAATTATTTGATTACATGGTCACCGACTTGCTGCAAGTCATGTGCAAATATTGAGAATAAGGAAAATAGCATCATGACCATAGAGGGGATATTCGATTGGGAGCAGCAGAAAGATGCAGTGATATTCCAGTAGCTACAAGGTGAGCTCTAGGGAGGAGATAAGTTTTAAGGGAGAGGCAGAGCAGCAGCAAAGAAGGATTTTGTCTGCCTCACAGGCCACTGCCATCACCAGGTCAGTTCCACAGAGGTATGCAGTGTGGGCCTTTTTTAAAGTATCTGATGCTGACAGCACTGTTGTGGTTTGCAGTTTCTGCCTGCAGTATGTCAACTGTGATAACAATTCCAGCCATTTGGTACCACACGTATAAGGAAAAATGTATAACTTCAGACAGTTTCTAAAGTCATGTATTGGCAAGAAAACCACCACTATTGTGGTTTTGGCTTTGCCAAAAATTTGAAGGGTTTTCCAGGATATAGAATTTCCTCTGTGCACTGGGAAACCTGCTTTAGCCGTCAAAGCTTGTCCTAAAGTAGTTCTCAATTGAATATGGCAATTACATTTTAACGGAGACCTAAGTAACAGAGTGCCTTTAGCGATTCTAGGTATGGCAACATCCAAAGGGCCCCTTTTTCGCAGTTTTTTTTTTCTTCTAGGCACCATTAGTTGAAAACACAAGCAATGCATATACTAAGATGTTACTCACATCTCATGCGGAAGCGCTCTCCTGAGCCACTCTGAGATCCTGGATGTGATCCTGCTTGGGAACCAGAGTTACTTGACCCTGAAGAACTGCCACTGCCCGGCCTGGGTACAAGCTTCTCTACCCTCTCCCAAAGCAACCGGGGCTCGATATTGCTAATAGGAAAAAGAAGATTTTAGGATAATCCAAGTTGCACACCATTTAATAATATTAAAAAAAAAAAAAAACATGAATACTTTATTCCAAAGTGTTGAGAAAAAAAAAAAATAGAGCCCAGCGGTTCTCCATCCCCCCAATCACATATAAACATCTTTTTAAAGTAAGTCTTAAGTTTAAAAAAACGGTTCTAAAAAGTAAATGTGTATACTTAAAAGCCCCAAGTTCAACTGAAGCGCTGGAAAAAAGTGGATCAGTGGGGGACTCTAGAATTCTGAAGATTCTTCGGGTGGAAGGTTTTTTTCATTGCAGCAGGGATCGGCAGTGTGGCAGCAAAAGAGGTAAATATTAAATATCTTCCTTGCAGACTGTATTTTACATAGTTTTAGCAACATAGTCACTTTAAAATCTTTTTTTGTGTTCTTCAAAAGGCACATATTTTACCTCAGGCATAACTTTTATATGGGCACAGCCCATCACCCCATGTCGCGCAGTCAACCATATTTAACCGCTTTACATAATGCGTGTTACAGGAGGTGCAAAATAATTGTTATTGTGACAAACAAAAAAAAAAACAGTAATCCTGAATGTGCATATGTATTCATGCCCTTCATTCTACTTTAAGATGGGTAACTGTTGTACATTTAGAACTATACATCTTTTCTACAATCCAGTTTTCCAGTCCCTACTGATGAAAAACATCCCCAACAGCATGCCGTCACCCCCGTGATGCTTTGCTGATGTGCTCAGGGTTATGGGAAAAGATGGTTTCACACCAGATAGGGTTTCCGACAAAAAAAAATAAAAGCTTCTTCCAGGTTTTCAGGAAGGGTCCCACATGCCATTTGGTGAACCCCAGATTTATTTATTTTTTCTTTAAGCAATGGCTTCTTTTTCTGGACACTTTTCCAGGAAGCACGACTGCATAGACAAATACTCCCATCTGCTCCGTAGATCTATGCAACTCCTTCAGTGTTATCTTTAATGTTTTTGTTGCATGATTAATGCCCTTCTTGCCCAGTCTGAGTTTTGGCGGGCAGCCTTCTCGTCGAGGTTGCAGTGGTGATATATATTCTTTCCATTTTTTATAAAGGATTTAAAGTGATAAAAGGTTCAATGTTTACTTTCCTAAAATAACAAATATGTCATATTTACTTGCTCTGTGCAATGGTTTTGCACAGAACAGCCCCAATCCTCCTCTTCTGGGGTCCCCCCACCAGCATTCCTGGATCCACGCCCATTTTAACAACAATCCCCCCTCCCACCAAAAGACAGTTGCTAGGGGGGTACTCAAGCAGACTCGCTCAATTCGCACTGTGTGATCCTCTTCACTGGATTTGATTGACAGCACAAGGAGCCAATGGCTCCAGCTGCTCTCACTGTGGCCTGCGAGAATGGAAAAAGAGCAGCACCACTGCTCTTGTGCACAGCACTGGCCAAGATCAGCTCAGGTAACTATCTAAGGAAGGCGGGGGGGTGGGAAGCTGAGAATACATTAAGGCAAAAAAAAAAAAAAAAAGTTTAGCGTTTACAATTACTTTAACGATGCTCTGTGGGATGTTCAAAATTTGGGATAAAAAAAAAAAAGCCATGATCTATAACTTCTCTGACCTGTTTGGAGAATGCCTTGTTCTTCATGTTGCTTTCTTAGGGCTCTTTCACACGCACGGACCGTATGTCCGTTTTTCATCCTTCCGTTTTCGGATGATTAACGGACATACAGGTATCCCTATGGGATAGCGGGTGTCAGCGGATGAGCATCCGCTGACACCCGCTCTCGTCCGTGCCCGCTCTGCTCCGTTTCTGCAGACGGAGGAAAACCCTATTTTTTCATCCGTCTGCAGAGCGGATCGGGTGACGACGGACTGTACGATCCCCGCTGAGCAATCGGCTATCCACGGGGCGGATCAGCACTGATCCGCCCCGCGTGAAAGAGCCCTTAATGGTGTTGCAGACTCAGATGCCTTTCAGAGAAGTTGTCTTGTATTTATACCGACACCATGATCATGTGACATTTTGATTGCACACAGGTGGACCTTATGTAATCATCTAATTATGGCACTTCCAAGGTTTGACCACATCCTATTTAGGTGTTTAGTAGTTAAGGGGGTGATTACGCATGTACAAAAGATTACTTAAATTGTTTGTGCCTCAAAAAAAAAATATTTTGCACTTTCAAAGTTGAGTTGTAGAAATGTGGTGTCCATCACATGGTACAAAGCCTGAGTAAAATCCATTTTAATTCCAGATTGTAATGCAACAAAACACAGAACACACCAAGGGGTGAATACCTTTGCAAGGCATTTAATGTATAGGGGCTATCAAGGAAATTAAGTTGATCAATTACATGCTATTTGCAACCATCCACCATCTCTTCTCTTAGGCAGACCATAGACCGTGCAAATTTCTTTCCTGCAGCCACGGGTTGCAGGAAAGAAATTTGCACGATTCCCCCATTAACACAGATGTGTTTGGGGGTATATATCACTCCAAATTCAAGGCGTTTGTATGACCTCAATTATGACCCTTTATTAAAAGACACATTTAAAGATTTGCAGAGATGGAAAGGCCAGCTTTTGACATGGTGTGCCCGAGTGAATCCCCTTAAAATTAGTATATTTCCTAGAATTATTTGTATCTTATATGCAGTGCCAGTGGTCCTTCCTCAGACCTTCTTTAAACAAATACGGAGGGCTTTTTCAACTTTTGTATAAGAAGATAAACATCTTAGGTTGTTTTACAGAAACAAACTGGAGGGAGGAGTAGGGCTTCCTGATGTAGCTTTGTTTTACAAAGCTATGACCTTGGCACAAATTATGAACTAGCGTCATGATCTTTGAATGAACTCTGGGTGCCCTTGGAGAAGACATTGTCAGGTAGAGGATCTGGTGGGTGCTCCGTGGATCCCGGCTACTTTCTGGGGCCTGCCAGGCTGGGTATCGCCACTAACCTGGACAACTTTGTACAGGATTGACTGAATAATTCAGGGAAGTATGCCCCTCCAATATCCCCTTTAACCCCACTGGGAGGGTACCCTTGATTCCCCCCAGGGGAAGAGGAGGGAAATTTAGATTTATGGGGAAGGGATGGTAAGGTCACTTGCGCCAGGTTTGCACCAAGAGGCATTCTGCTGCCCTTAGTTGGAGCTTATAACGTCTTTGGAGGATATACCATTGGCAACCTGGACGTATCAACAAATAGCGGATTTATTTAATAAACTAAAAACCCAGGTAAGACCTCAACTCTCTTACTACTTTTGAATCTTGGTGTGTTGATATCCCAGATTCAAGACATTTGCTGTCTTGAATGTATAAAATGGTTCTTAGTGCTCAACAGACCTCAATCCTATACTTTATCAGAGAATGGGAATGAGAATTGGGTCAAAGTTTTACATCCGTACAAATCCAGAGATTAAGGCAACACAATATGTCGAAGCTCCAAATACAAAAAAGGTCTAATAAATTCCTGACCAGATGGTACCATACTCTGGTGCGGTTGGCACAGATGTATCCAACGGTGGATGTGAGCAAAGGGGCACTTTCCTCCACTTATGGTGGACATGCCCCAAGATAAAATCGTTTTGGAGGGCAATTGCCCCTTGGATAAAGAAAATGACGTTAAGACCCATAGAATTTTCTTCCTTACATTTTCTTTTCCATGGGATGCCATCCTCTATTACGTTTTATGAAAGAAGTATTACACCACACTTGTTGAACGGAGCAAAAATACTGCTACCCAGGTTTTGGAAACAACTAAACTGCCCCACTATAATGGATTGGAAAGGGGAGGTATATAGAATAATGGAAGCTGAGAGATGGGTACATCTGGTCAGCGATAAATATGATAAATTTAAAGATACCTGGGCAGGATGGATATATCACTCTCTAGCAATAACTGTAGATTAGGCGTAAGGGCCATATCAAAACATTTTATAGATAATTTCTCGGTTGATCTAAGGTTTGGATGCATCTGGCAGGGAGGATTTTAATTTTGGTCAATGGTGTTTTTTTTTTTTTGCCTGCCTGCCTTGGTGAGATGATTCATTGGGATCTATTTAGGAGGGGGACAATGGGATATTGGATGGGAAGATTGTTTTTGTTTTTTTTAATAACGGGGGGGGGGGGGGGGGGGTGGGAAATAACCAATTGAACAGGAACACACATTTTTTAGAAGGATATAGAGTATGGGAGAATACACAAGATATAATATCGATGAGTATATAATATATCGGATCATTGCTAGCAGCCGTTAGAGATAAATCAGAAGTAAATACAGCAGGCTGGTTGTACCCAAGTACATTCAGTCTGCCCCCACACGGTTCAAATCTCAGATTCAATCCGTCTATTCCCACCCTTAGCATGAAGTTAAACAGCTGGGGACTAGCAATATTTTATAGTAGGTCTGTAAGAAAGTAGCCAAGTGTAAAGGTGGATAATCATCCTTTAAGTATATATCTACAGTTAAAGCAGAACCATTTGATTTTCCTATAAGAAGGGAGTTTTTGTCTCACCATTTGCAGTCTATCAGCACTAATGCTTACTACAGAAGAAGCAATTCCAACCTAGGAGAACGCGTCCTCCAAGCTCATGTAACGTACCTTGTGGAATTCCTCTGTCCAGACTGGTTATTCTGTTGCACGCTGCCCTGCAGAGGGGAATCTCTTCGAGACAACACAGGGGATCTTGATGTTGTTCTTACAGGCACCTATGCCAATCAAGGAAATAAGCGCATCATTTGTTGGTATGTTTACGGAAAACAGTAAGGCATTATAAACCAACATACCAGCAGCTCACAGAAAGTGTTTCACTAAATGTTACCACATTTTGTTAAACTAAGCATCAAGTAACCAAAATAACAGACTATAGTTTATTGTTGATAATGGTTTTTGTCTGAAAGTCTTGGAATAGTGGTAATGAATTGGATAGCTGAAGCAGCATCATGAAAATTACTGGTAAATGGTAAAAAGCAGCAAAGCCAACATAGATGTGCAGCAGCATACATTTGCTGTGTAAAGCATGCGAGAGGTGCACACATACCTATCCCAGAAAGCTAGAAAAAAATCCACTCCTAAAACTTGGATTTTGTGACAGCTATAAAACATTAAAAACATGCCTACTGACACTCGCATGACATCACATAATGGGCATAAACTGTTCTGCTCCAAAGAAACAGGAATGGAGGTCTAAATTAAACTATACTGTAGTATTTTGAGCTAGGTTTATGGATTTACAGATTAATAGACTGAAGTACATACAATAACAAACTTTGTGTAGGTTCAAATCACTGCAGTACTAGGCAAAATGGTCATATAGTTTAAACACAACCATCATAGTATACCAAAAGGCAAAGGCTCTGGTGTTCTACAAATTGAAGAATGAAATGGATCTAAACGAACAGATTATTCCTAGTTAGCGCTGTCAGACAAAGTTAACAGGAAAACCTGTACTTCAATACCTATGTAAAAAGCAGCTCTGCTATATTTCTATCAGCCGCAAAATGACAAGTCACGTAAGTGTCACATGCTAATTGCCGAAGTATTGTCAGGTAAACAGTCTGCAGTTATTGTACACTAAATGTACATAGCTATTGTGTAGCAAAATCATGGAGGTCACTCACATGACTTAACATCCACCATGCACAAAACATTCTCCATTGGTTTCAGGTGCTACCTCCACCTGCATGTACAAAAGCTTCGTACATTACTACGTCTACTCCTTACCCTTGGAGGCACCTCTTCACTGTCTGATCGAGCCCAAACCCTTTGGTTGGGCTCAGGAGTCTCAGACTTAGGGTCAGAACTTTGACTTAGAACGTCACTGCGGGGGGGTGGATGTGGTTCCTGAGAACGTAGATGAGGTGCAAATTTGGGAGAAGGGTCACTGAAGGAATGGGATCGCGAGACAGGGGAAACATTGTTCTTGAGGGATGCCAGATGAGACCATTGTACCTTACAAGAAAACAAGACATAAAACATTTACATGGTGTATTGACACTGCTGACTTTTTTATTCCAGTGTAAGAATTTAAAAAGTCAGACAAGGATGAAAAACAAGACAAAAAGGCAGGCTCACTGACACAGTTGTAAGGGAGAAGTAACTGTGGGAATGAAAGGTGAACAATGGTTGACCTTATGTTAATGTTATTTAGCACAAGGCATCATGCACAGTATTTCATAGTGGTAAAGCCTTATACTGTATATGCAAAAGACCAGATTGTACATGCACATAACATACAAGTACAGCTTAACATTTTAAAATAAAACTGAAATTTTACTTTAACTGGAAGCAGAAGGATGAGGTTTATATTTTAGATAAGTCTTGGAAAAGTCATTAAAATGGTTCTTCACGGCATCTGAGCACCACACACCAAAAAACACCATTTAATTCATTTATCATCCATCCATATTCTTATGCTTTTTTTGTATTGAGAAGTTACTTTGAAAAATAACTGTTCTTAGCTCAAGCATGCATGCAGGAGAGGGTGCTTAGCTGAGAAAACCCCTGCTCTCCTCCCTCCTGAAGACTCCTAGGATGTATGACATCATTTTCCTAGGCAAGAAACTAACTGAAGAATTGTAAAAAATAAATCAAGTTTAAAACTAGTAAATATGATATACTTTTTGTTTACTAATGCTAACAGCATGAGGATTAAAAATAGTCAATGTTGATTAGGAGAGCGAAGTTCCACTTTAACATTCAACCTCCTCTGTCAGAAAATTCAATGTTAGAGGGGGTACCTGGCACATATGCCAAGGCTCTAAGCTCAGCTAAAGTTTTGAAATCATTAAGACAACATAAATGAGACTTTGTTAACAACTGTTACAATAAGTAAATCCCAAAATCAGAGCATATTCAGAAAGCAGTGCAAAGAGCAAAAGTAATGTACAAAGTGCAGTAATGACTTCTCTAAATATCAATATTCCACAGGAGGACTAGTCAGGATGTTAAAGGATGGGTTGCTGCACTGTGCACATCTTCACATTTATTTAAAATTGCCTATACTATAAAATCCTGGAAGGTAGGGGGCAGGGTGGCAATCTGCACCAGTTCCAAGGCAGTGAAATTTTGTAATGGCTTCTGACAAGAATCACTTCATACTGCTAAGCACCTACAATCTCCCTTGTAGATGACCCCATAAGTAACAAGTCCAAAAAATATACAATCCATTGAATTTCAGTAAAGACAGACAGATTCTTTAAAAAACACTTATCTACTGTAGTACCAAAACTGCAGACCTGGTAGGAAGGCTGACGCCAGAAAAAGACTTAGAAGCCCGTCAAGCAATATCACAATAGACAGTACATGAAATTCACGATTGCTTTGTTTAAAGTGGTAGTAAACTCTGTATTTTGATTTTTACATACAGGTAAGCTTACCTGTAGGTTAAATGCATATCGGTACATGTTTAGGAGATTTTCTAGGGAGCAGCAGCCGGTGACGTCACCAGCACATGTTCTGAGGGAACAGCATGTCCGTGTCCTTCCTTCAGGTCTCTGTGCTGTGGCTGTGACTGCCGCACGCATGCGCAGGATTGACGCCATCGCAGCACGGCTATTCAAGTGGCCGCAGCCCGCAAACCCGGAAGAAAGATGGAAGCCTCTGCATTGGTGGAGGGCTTTGTTTTACGAAAAGTCATTCATAATGTGCTAGTTGCAATGCATACAAGCACACTATGACTTTACCTTGAAGGGTTAGTTTTTTTTTTTTTTTTAACCTTCACTACCACTTTAAAGCTATACAGCCGTGGCCAAAAGTTTTGAGTATGACACAAATACTAATTTTCACAAAGTCCGTTGCTTCAGTGTTTTTAGTTTTTGTCAGATGTTACTATGGTATACTGAAGTATAATTACAAGCGTCAAAGTTTATTCAAAGAATCAATATTTTCAGTGCTGACCCTTCTTTTTCAAGACCTCTGCAATTCACCCTGGCATGCTGTCAACCAACTTTTGGGCCACATCCTGACTGATGGCAGCCCATTCTTGCATAATCAATGCTTGAAGTTTGTCAGAATGTGTTTTTTTTGTTCACCCACCTCTTGAGGATTGACCACAAGTTCTCAATGGGATTAAGGTCTGGGGAGTTTCCTGGCTATGGACCCAAAATGTCAGTGTTTTGTTCTCCAAGCCACTTAGTTATCACCTTTATGGCAAGGTGCTTCATCATGCTGGAAAAGGTAAGGTTTGTCGCCAAACTGTTCAAGGATGGTTGGGTGAAGTTGCTCTCGGAGGATGTTTTTGAACTATTCTTTATTCATGGCTGTGTTCTTAGGCAAAATTGTGAGCAAGCCCACTCCCTTGGCTGAGAGGCAACCCCACACACATGACTTGTCTCAGGATGCTTTACTGTTGGCATGACAAAGGACTGATGGTAGTTCTTTTTTTTCCAGATGCCCAAAACAATCGGAAAGGGGATTCATCAGAGAAATAAACTTTACCCCAGTCCTCAGCATTCCAATCCCTGTACCTTTTGCTGAACATAAGTCTGTACCTGATGTTTTTCCTGGCTTTTTTGCTGCCCTTCTTGACACCAGACCATCCTCCAAAAGTCTGTGCCTCACTGTGAATGCAGATGCACTCACCTGCCTGCTGCCATTCCTGCAAGCTCTGCACTGGTGGTGCCTCAATCCCACAGCTGAATAAACTGTAAGAGATGGTCCTGGCACTTACTTGACTTTCTTGGGCGCCCAAAAGCCTTTTTCACAAATGCAGTGGAAATTTTATTTTATAGGATTAAGTTCATTTTCGTGGCAAAGAGGGACTTTACAATACAATTCATCCGATAACTCTTCATAACATTCTGGAGTATATGCAAATTGCCATTATAAAAACTGAGACAGCAGACTTTTTGAAACGGAATATTTGTGTCATTCTCAAAACTTTTGGCCACAGCTGTACATAGTCTTGCATAGGGCAGCCTTGGCAAGGAACCCTGAACCTCTTCATGGGTTTATTTTCCACGCATTTTAGGTGCATTTGTTGCATTTTTGTGCGGCAAGATACTCATCTGCTGGTCGTGTTTGGGGCACATTAAGACTAAATGCAAGCCTAACAGGTGGTTCAGTTTACGCATGTTGTGGAAATGCACATTTCTGTGCGTGTTCCCGAATCATATAGGTATGAATGGGGCCCAAGGCTAGATTCACATCTGTGTGTGTCGGCAACCCATGCACAACTGTATGCGTTGCTGACCCGCAAGGGGCTACCACTAATTCTTAATGGCACCCCCACTTCGGGAAATGTGGCACTTTTTCCCTGCGATTCCTGCAGGTAAAGCTGTGCATACAAACTATACAATAGGCTGCTGTGCCCGAGCAAACACTGCACACAGGACCCACACAAGTGCCAACCTAGACTAAATATCCTATTATGTAATCACCTTGGTATGGTACAGTGTGCCCTGTGTGTTGAGGTACCTGCTTTAACTATTAGTGGGCAATCCAGACCTGTTATGACAAATGCAGGAATAGAAATTTATATATATATATATATATATATATATATATATATATATATATATATATATATATATATATATATATATATATATATATATATATATATATATATATATATATATATATATATATATATATATATATATATATATACACACACACACACACACACACAAGTTTAGTTTTATCTGGTCTTGCAACTTAACTAGGACACCTATTATATTAAAAAAAACAATAGGGAGGATCTTGGAATCTAAGCTTCACCAGACGCCCATACACTGTAGGTATTTTGGCCGACTTCGGATGAAATTTGTTCAGTGGGTGCCCTGCCAACTGCCTTCCACCCTATATCCCTCAACTGAAATGGTCGATGGGAGCGGCTGTCAAAATACAATAGGCACAGTGGGAGATTAATCCATCCGAGCTATATAGCATAGATAGAGGAATTGATGTTTAATAAAATAAAACATTTTAATGAAAAAAACAAAAAACTAATTTTTAAAGCGGTAGTAAACTCCGCCTTTGAACTTGTACCTACAGGTAAGCCTATAAGGCTTACCTGTAAGTACAGTGAATATCTCCTAAACTTGTGGTGTTTAGAAGATATTCACACTGGATACAGCCATACAGTGGCTGGATGGGAGTCTGAGCAGATACCCCTTCCTGCTCGACAATTTTTTTCTTATGCATTTAAGGGTTGGCTACCACTCTACGTTCTCGATGGTGCAAGAGGGGGTGTTTCGTTTGCCGATATGCCCACCTGTACGTTAATGTGTAAAATATGGTATACAGTTTAAAAAATGCTGGGCGTCTCCTATCCAACCAGATAAACCCCCATATGGGAAAATTATAAACTTCCTCGAATTCTGGCGCTTAGAGACTTTCAGAGATGGGGAAAATTAAGAACAACAACTCTAGCTCAGCTATACAAGAACGGTATACTTAAATCCTTTGAAGATCTAAGGGGAGAGTTTTCTCTACAATCTAATTGGTTCTATCAATTCCTCCAGAACATGTTTTACATGCCCAATTCTCTTCTGATAACATATTTTTCCCCCCTATCCTTGTTTGTGACAAGATACTACAGGCTGGTTCAATAAAGGGTGTCACCTCTGCTTGCTACATATAGGATATTGTCTGATAGGTTCCTATTGAACTTTCATATCCGCTCTAGGGCTGGTTGGGAAAATGATATTGGAGGTCTGGATGATATTCTTCGGTTCTCGCCCCGTGTGTTTTTATCACACAGACCGACACAGATTTTTATCCTCCCCAGAGGATAAAGAACGCCTCAGTTTCTGTATGCAATTGGACTGAAATCTGAGCCATCCTGTTCTAGGTGTGGCAACACAGGTACGCCAACACATCTTTCGTGGCGGTGCCCGAAACACTAAAGATACTGGGCTGAGGTGATTGGTACCCTAAACGGGCTATTGGATATTAAGATTTGGGTTGAACCCCTTTTATGTCTATTGGGCTACTGAGAGAAGTCTATTTATACTTCCTCTATTGGTAATACTATATGGCGTGCACTCTTTGTTGCCCGTAGACAGATTGCGCTTAAGTGGACCTTTCCCTACCTGTCAACTTTATCTCAGTGGATTTTAGATCTCAATAAAATTATTCCATTTGAAAAACATACATATTCCCTAAGGAATTCCATGAGTGAGTTTGAGGCTACCTGGTCAAGAAGGCTTTAGTCCACATAAACCAATAGGTACTATGTACTTTGTAATATTGGATACGGTTTTGTTTTTTTTCTTCCTTTTTCCACATATACTCCTCCAAATGCAGAGTGGGGTGGTCTGGGGTCTTTTTTTGGGGGATGAGTTTGGTTTAATGCGATTTGGTTTGTATATTTTGTTTGTATTGTTTCAATGTTGTTTGCATATAAAAAAAAAAAAAGGGAGCCGATTAAAAAAAAAAAAAGAAGGATACAGCCAGTGACATCATTGGCGCATGCGCTTTGAAGGGACGGAATATAAGTGCGTGGTGAGCTTCAGAGGAGTGCAGATTTGTGTAAAATTTAAAGAGGGGGGGAAAAAAAAAAAAAAAGATGCAGTCAAGCTATAAATGAGCAGGCACCACATACCTGCAGCATCTTTCCTTTTCCCCCATTCCACTGGAATACCAAGCACTTCCAGTTAGTGTCAGAGCTTGCTTAGTTTCTCCATCTTCAAGGCATACCTACTGGCCATCACTATAATGCCCTACTTCACTGGCCATAAGCAATGCATAGAAGATGAAAGTAGCTGAGTACACTTAGTCACTACCATGTAGTGCCAGAGTCTTGCCTGATCAGAATTTTCCAGCACGTGCAGCAACGGGGCCAAATACAGGTATGTGCAAGCATCTGTACATGTCTGCAGCTGATACCTGGCATTTTTTTTTTTTTTCCTGCAACTGTAAGCTACTTACATATGTGGATATAATGATCATTATACTAAAGTTAACCTCTGCTCATTCATTCAGAGAACTGGCCATATGTGGAACAAGTTTTCATTAACAATGTTTCACTGTGTTAAGAATAAGGTCATGTTATCCTGTTCTTTTTTTAATAATCCCGCCTAAGGCCGAAGACGAAACCAATTCAAAAACAACTGAAGCTTATTTTTCCCACTGACATTATTTACTATTTCTGCTTTGAAGTGAATAAAAAAAAAAAAAAAAAAAAAAAAAAAAAAAAGGAAAAATACCACTTTCTAAAAATGTATGTCATGAATCAAATGCACTAAAAAAAAAAAAAAAGACAAGTATGCACAGCTTCAAACAAAACACATTTTTGCCCCATTTAGATGTAGTAAAATTGTGAAGGGTATTGTGTACTATTTAGACACATTATAGGAACTGTACATACACTCAGAAGAGATTGCATGTGAATCTATCGATTTAAAAAAGTGATTAAAATAAGTCATTGAATTCATGGAAAAAGTAGAGTTGTTACTAAATACCCAGAGATCAGATCCCATGATTTTTAAGTGCAGTTTGACAGAAATCTGTATTGAGGAAAATATGTAGACATCCAGACCTTTCTGGGCATCTCTGGCTTCAATATGTCCTGAGCCAGAGACCCATATCAAGCCTTCAGCCAAGTAAAGTCAGATTTACTTAGGTTGATTAACTCAGAAAGCACTAAAGCCATGATTAGGCACAACAGCATTTTCTGAAGGGGGAGAAAACAAAGACAGCCTGCATATTTCTTTCAGCACAAGTTTCCTTTAAAAATAAAAGCCAAAACCTGAATTAAAATGGGTTTATGCATCTGAGGAATGACAGGTGTTCTGTGCAGCCAGCCTGTCAAATTCAATGTCAATCTGAGACACATCAGCTGTATGGATCGTCCTGCACACGCCAGTGTTCACATCCTTACAGGGATGGACACAGAGCCCTGGATGTAGATAATCTTAGGCAGTCATTGATTTTGACAGGCTGGCGGCATGGAACGCCTGTTATTAAGGGGAGGATAAACACAACCATTAGCATGGAAGTATCGGTCTAAGCGATCACGTGAATAAACCCTACAATGGTCAGCTTTTACTTCTCATTTGGGTAAAATCTTTATCCTACAAAAAGGTAAAAAGATGTTGGTGTAGCTGCTTAAAAAAATGTTAGCTGGAGTTTAGCCTTAATTTATTAGTCACATCCATCTAAATCTGCTAGTGCATCAAAGGGTGGCCATAAACAGAGCGATTTTCTTAAGAAAATCACTAGACTCCCCCATCAATACAGACCGTGTTGACAGGGAAATCCCTCCCACTGAGCTAGTGTGTTCTGTTCTTCCCCTGCCCCCCGCTAGAACACAGTGATTATTGCATCTATAACAGCTGCTAGCAATAATCACATGTAAAATCTGGTAGGCTGGTTGTACCCAAGTTGATAGATCAATCAACCTGGGTACATTTTGGCCTGCCCATACATAGCATAGTTCGAATCTTGACCAGTTCCTGCTGAACCGGCTGAGATTCGAACAGTCTATGGCTGCTTAACACTACCCTCTCCACAGATCGACAATGCTGCTGTTCAATTGTGTCTCCATAGCTCCTCAAGTGGAGTGAAGACGCCTCAGACAGAAGTGCTACCACCCCATTTAGGGATTGGTAAGCTACAAAAACCCCGGACATGATGCAAGCATCTATGAAATGGAAATCTATGCTGTCAATAGTTTTACTACCTGCAGGGCCTCCCAGGCAGACAGGTCGTAAAGGACACACCAGACTAATGGTGTGCCACCTATGCTACCTGTCTGGGCAGCAGCGGACAGGCAGTGTTGAAGGCAAAAGATCACATTTGATGTGACAACAGCAACAACATTGAAGTAGCATAGTAGGCAAGGCTGAAAAGAAAAAAGTCCATTAAGTCCAACCTATGTGTGTGATTATATGTCAGTATTACATTGTATATCCCTGTATGTTGTGGTCGTTCAGGTGCTTATCTTATAGTTTTTTGAAATTACAGATGCTCCCTGCTGAAACCAGCGCCTGTGGAAGAGAATTCCACATCCTAACCACTCTTACAGTAGAGAACCCTCCATGCAGTTTAAAGTTAAACCACTTTTCTTCTAATTTTAGTGAATGGCCGCACGCCTATTAAATTCCCTATTGCGGAAAAGTTTTATCCCTATTGTGGGGTCACCAGTATGGTATTTGCAAATTGAAAACATATCCCCCCTCAAGCGTCTTCTCCAGACAGAAGAAGTTCAGTGCTCACAACCTTTCTTCATAACCAATATCCTCCAGTCCCTTTATTAGTAGACTGCTTGCTGGGCCTTTCTTCTGTGTATTATGCAAAGAAAACTTGATGTTGAGACAACAAAGGGAAGCTACAATATATACAATTTTTGTTTTGGGCTTTAATATGTTAAAATGTTGATAACATTTTTTGCACCCTTAATTATTTCCCCCTGATTTCAAAGACGCTTTTAAAATGTCAGAGTGGCCTTCAGCAGCTGCTAGTGCTTTGTGAAAGCAAGTAAGCATCATGAAATGGGTTTACCATCTTCTCCTAAAAAATATACATCTGGTTTAGATTTTGTCTAGCATGTTTGTGTATAGGAAATGATTCAAATGAATAATGGCAAATGTACAGTATCTATAGCTTTGGATAGAGCAAAGAGGAGTTAAAACCTCTGCAGTTTTTAAATGTTTTCTGTAACCCAGTGAAATATTTCCTAATAAGGATGCGCTCAGGGGCGTTCGCAAACAGCACGTGCAGAGCCCGCCAGGAAGTCGGCACTGCAGAGCGCTAATCACGAGCAGTGAGACATTTCCCGATCTCTGCAGCCGCTCATCGGAACAATGTCTCACTGCTTGTGATTAGCGCTCCGCAGTGCCATCTTCCTGGCGGACTCTGCACATGGGCTTTGCGAACACGCCCGAGTGCATCCTTATTTCCTGAGTTGGTGACAATGAGACACCCAGGGCTTTTTTAGCTGGAACTTGGAGGAACTCCGTTCCACCACCTCTGGCTCAGACCTTCTGCTCACTGCTCACCACCATCACTTGTAAACACAGAAGTCTGGCTTCTGTGTTTACAAGTGACAGCACGTCTCCCAAAGGCTCCCACTGATCTGATCTCCTGAGCAGCTCCCACTGCAGGGTGCAGTGTGGATGCCAACACACCCACTGGATGAACTCCCTTCAAGTGAGAAAGATGGGGCGACCTACAGTGCGAGGGAAGGTTCTAGAAACAGCTGGGTGCTTCAGCTTAACACAGCAGCAAAAGTTGGACAAGAGAAAGATAATGGAACTTTTAAAGGAGGGGGGAGAATAAGGGATAATAAGGTGATTGCATGCAGAGGTCAGAGCTGAAGAGGGGTGAAAGTGAGATGTGGACGGGGATGCAGAGGTAAGCAGCTGTGAAAGAAGGCCTCTCTGCACCCTGAACTTTGAACGATGTAGGTAGTGTACCACGAACTCTGCACGTAGCGCAACCTTGAAGTCTGCACTGTGTGTAAACCCCTTTGATCCTTCAGGCAAGACCATATTACATTGATTGGCATCATTGGACACCAAATACATCTTACATGTACCTGCTAACCTTCTCCACGGTGTGCCTGGCACCCTACTGTAAGACAAATCTTCAATCCATGAAATCATTCAACGAAATAACAGTAAATACAGAAAGCTGACTTGCTACAGAACTTCTGACATTACGGTAGCGATATTCGCAGCACATGTGAACTTGTTATGTACAGGAATAATTTGTAATAGAAAAAGGTCAGCACGGGATATGAGATTTATGGGCTTGGATTAGGCCACTTACAAATTCAAAGCAATAAATAACCATATTGTGCTACTTCAGAGCAAAGACACATTTTCTCTAAATTACCATGTCTGTATGATTCTGCAAGGATCAGGAGTCATATATTCAGATGTTAAGTTGTCAGCTCAAAAACAAAGAACCTTTAGTTAAATATAATGAGCAGAAACAGTACTGCTTTGAGCTGAAGATAAAAATAACATACTTTGAATTTGCAGATTGCCACAGTAAGCATATTTCACAAGAAAGACTCCCACTGATAGCTGTTCTGTTCCGCATTAGCAAGCACTGTCATACCTGAGGTTCCACTGGCCTATGCATGGCAGGCTGAGCAGGCTCAGAATTCCCATTGGAAAAAGACTCCGATCTCGAAGGCACTGATGGCTCCAACGCTCTTCCTGCTTGTTTTGACTGTGCTTCAGGAGAGCCTTTGGTAGCTTTCCTAAGGCGCTCTTCAGCCTATAATCACAACAAAATACATAAATGTTGCATTCTTACACATGCAGAACTTTAGTATTTATAAGTCGTGTTTATGAATCAGGTATTGATAAGGGGCCTCTGATGTCTGTGTAGGAACCATATTAAAAAGTGTTGTCTTGCCCAAAAAAAATTAAAAATAAGTAAACCAGTGTACTTTTCCGCACTTGTCTCTTTGTACCTTTCTGTCAGAAATCAAAAATGCCTATAAATTCCTGTAGTGAGACAAGACTGCATCTGCTGCACAGAAACGACAAGTTATCCACCCCTAACTGAACTACAGAACACATCCCCCTTGTGCTATGGAGATGCAGAGTGGCATGTCAATGAAGCAGAGACAATGCTGTACACTTGTAATGAACAGATGAAGTAAAAAATGAAAATAAAAAATTAGCAGCAGCTAAAAAATTTGAGATATACACAATCCAAATAGAAATAACAGAAAAAAAGCTGCGCTGTGTACTTAACTATAAATGAAAAAAATGTGAAAAATAATACTATCATAATAATGTTCAATGAAGTCCATATAAAAATCCAATAGTGACTGAGTGACTTGTATAAATTAAGAACGTAAAGTCCAATAAAACATGAGTGACTTGTGTGAATTGATAACACCAACGCTGTGATCCACCACCATACGGATAATGTGCTTACCAGAGGCAAGCTATAAAAAGATGGTAGAATAATATCCTGATGTCGAATCCGCAGCGGGACTTCCACAATCCAACTCCACACTTCCACTAAATAGTGACCAGTACCGGGCTATGTGTATTGAAATGGATCAACCGGAATACACTTATGGGGTGATTCAAACTGGATAACTCCTTTCCACAGCTTACTACAGGGAATCTCAAGAGGTCCCAGAACTGAAGACCACAAATCAACCCTCAATGAAAATCCTGTATCAGCAGAGTAATAGATGCCCCTCCCTAGGATACTTCACTGCAGTCGCCAAACAACAGGGAAAGATCATGTGACAGCACTGTATATGACGGCAGTCTCTCTCTGTGATGTGCTCCGTAGTCCCGGGGAGCGGCGCTGTCCCCCGATAATAGCAGTGACATAAGTGTATTCCGGTTGATCCATTTCAATACACATAGCCCGGTACTGGTCACTATTTAGTGGAAGTGTGGAGTTAGATTGTGGAAGTCCCGCTGCAGATTCGACATCAGGATATTATTACTCTACAAGCTTTTTATAGCTTGCCTCTGGTAAGCACATTATCCATATGGTGGTGCATCACATTTTTGGGTTTCAATGCACTTTAATGCTTCTGGACTTAGACTAGTGAAGTATAAGACCCCTTTCACACTGGGGTGTTTTTCAGGCACTTTTGGGCTAAAAATGGCAGCGGTAAAACGCCTCCCCTGCAGCTCCAGTGTGAGAGCCCGAGTGCTTTCACACTGGAGCGGTGTGCTTGCAGGACATTCAAAAAAGTCCTGCAAGCAGCATCTTTCAGGCGGTACAGGAGCGCTGTATATACCGCTCCTCCACTGCCCCAGCCCATTGAAATCAATGGGCACAGCTGCCGAAGCACCTGCAAAGCACTTCGGCAGCAGCGATTTTAACCATTTATTCGGTTGAGCACGCCGCTAGTGGCCAAAAAGCGCTGCTAAAATTTGCGTCACTTAACCGCTAACCACTTCCCACCCCAGTGTGAAATTAGCCTTATGCCGCGTACACACGAGCAAAATTTCCATCTGAAAAATCTTGAATGGCATTTCCAACGGAACTCCGCCCAAGCTTGGCTTGCATACACACGGTCACACAAAAGTTTTCGGAACTTTCGACTGTCAAAAATGCGGTGACGTACAACACTACGACGAGCCGAGAAAATTAAGTTCAATGCTTCCAAGCATGCGTGATTTTTTGAGCGTCCGAATTGCATACAGACAATCGCATTTTCGGATAGGAACTTTTCCCGACGGAAAAAAAGAGAACATGCTCTCAATCTTTCGCTGGCTGGAATTCCGCCAGCAAAAGACCGATGGAGCATACACACAGTCGCATTTTCCAACAAAAAGCTCTCATTGGAGTTTTGCTGGCGGCATTTCCGATCGGGTGTACGCTGCATTGGAGAGCATACACAAGTTGAATAATCATGCTCTATTCATGGCATAAGTTTACCGGATATATTTTCCAAACCTGAATTTTCCTTCAATTCTTCGGCATAAATGTATAAGTTGTACTACCTAAGAAACATTCAACATCAAACCATTTAAAGGATCACCTCTCGCACACGTTCAGTCTGGTCGTAGTGGGCTTTAGTCTCTGGGCCATGGTAACTTTGCTTGCTCCTATCTTGCTGTGGCATAGAGGGCTGCTGAGGCTGGGCTTGCTGTGGCGGTTGCGGTCGGTGATCATGCTGTAAAGACATGAGATATGCCTGTTCTTGTTGCAGCTGACGCTGAAGCCGTTCTGCTTGCCTGTGCTCCTCCATCTCCCGCCACCTGTATTCCTGAAAATGTACATCTGTGTTAATAGACCCAATTATGCACAGCCACAAATATAATGGCCATGTTAAAGCATGATTAAAAAAAATAATACATTGGCTTTCCACGATTTGGAAATTTGGGTCACTGATCCAAAAAAAGCAGGCAGATAAACCATATCTACTGATATGCATACCTGTTCTAAATCAGTAACTCAAAACTTCATAGCATTTGTTCTAGCATGACAGCCAAGCACTTTGCATTTTCAAAAAGGTAGAGGGCAGTAACGGCAGCCTACATATTGAATCTTAGTACAGAATTCCTTTAGATCCCATTCACACTTGGGCAACTGCAAAGTCGCACGATTTCCAGTGCAACTTTGATCCAGAGTGTGTAAAGTACTGCAGGCACCTATTCAAAGTCGCTGCAAATTTAAGTCATACAGATTTGCCATTGAAGACTGGGCTGTGACTTATCATGCGACTTTGATGTCTGAGTCACATGACAAGTTGCACAAGTGTGAATGGAGCCTTAAGAATAGCCAGTTGTTAAAAAAAGAAATAAAGCCAGCAATTCATACATATCCATAATCGGTCAACCAAAAAATAAAAATAAAACACGAGGGTATGCAAATCATAACATACAGGAAGTAAAAAAATAAATAAACTTACTGTCATGTCAGATCAGTAAAAGGTGACCGAATCGCTTTGCTGTACTATATGTATCAACTTTACTGAAAAGACTCATTAGCATTGACTGCAGTTACACCTTCTGAAAATGTGACATGTATTTTCAATGTCACTGTTACTCAAGGGCTGACAGCTTACAGCTAGTACTTCTTACAAACTGATTGTACACTCTCATTTACATCTACCAACAAATATGTAGCGCAGATTGGATACAAATTGATTGGATAGCTTAGGTAATGCAAATATAATATAGCTTTAGTTGATCTAAAGTTGATTATGTGGTCAGATTGTTATGTGTATGGTAACCCTTAGACCAGGGTGTGGCTGTTTTGTTTGGTACTGGCTTATCAAACTGAAGTAATGTGATAATTGTTTTTGAGCTTTGGGTATGGTGTAGAAGGGCTAGAAACGGTCAGGTTTTTATGGTCTCCAAAGAGGACAAATTTTATTAGCGACTCTGATGGGGACAATAACATGACTGCCATAATATAAAGAAATAAACATGTAACTAGTTGCAACAGATCACAAGTGTTTAGGGCCCAGGCTGGCCAATCTTATTCTTTATGTCACTAACTTCCATGCTGTGTCACTAAAACCACATCATAAAAACCATCAAATAAATGGTGTATTACATGTTGTTCATACTCCGTCACTATGATATTTGTTTTCTGTATTCTGCAAAAATCCTTGTTGATCCTGCTGTTCTCTATCTCAACCTTCTGTTCATATCCCCAATTCAGCTAGGGATTTTGCAGCTGTGTTGACAGCTCTGCACATGCTCAGTTTCAGTGAGTTTATATGCTAAGCATTTCCTCCCCATCACATTGGAGTAGCCCATGTGACTATAGAGTCATACATGTGAGTGTATACACAGTGGTAAATGACAGCCCACTCCCTCTGCCTCCATGCCTAGTAACCAGCTAAAACGCAATGAGGTGGGACATTAGATGTAGATTAAAGGAGGTTTCGCCTCCCTTTTATTCTAAAGACACAGGCTGGAGGGACATGACAGTCCGTGACTGGTGAAAATCTGACCCCACCACTTTATTTCCACAAAAGAAGACAGATTTGATTTCAAATACATATTTATATGACAATTTAAACCAATTTGATATTCTTTAGTTATTTTTACCACCGTACATATACTGCGGCAGGGTGGCCCGGCTGCGCAAAATCATGTACCTGCATGTGATTTTGGGCGCGCGCGCCACCAGAGCGATGCTCCCACTGCGATTAGACACAGTGGGAGCCAATCAGTAGGTCCGGCTGCCCCAATGGCCGCCACGATCTGCCGATCGTTCACAGGAGACATGGAGCAGCGGTAAACAAGGCAGACGCTGAACTGTCAGTGAGGAAAAGAGAGATCTTCTGTTTCAGCTAAGCTGAAACGCGATCTCCATTTTCCTCCAGTGTAACACCCCCCCCCCCCACAGTTAGAAAGCACCTCCCTAGGACACACTTAACCCCTCGATCACCCCCTAGTGTTAACCCCTTCCCTGACCAGTGTCACTGATCGCGGCCATTAATAGTAAAGGTAAAAATTTAATAAATCTAACCCATAGTTTGTAGATGCGATAACTTTTGTGCAAACCAATCAGTAACGCTTATTGGGATTTTTTTTTATTACCAAAAATATGTAGCAGACTAATGAAAAAAAAATTATTTTTTTTTTAATGTGAATATTGTATAGCAGAAAGTATTGTTTTTTTATTGAAAATTGCTGCTCTTTTTTGTTTATAGCACAAAAAAATAAAAAAATGTAGAGGTGATCAAATACCATCAAAAGAAAGCTCTATTTGTGGGGGGAAAAAAAAGGACAAATTTTATTTGGGTACAGCGTCGTAATTGTCAGTTAAAGCAACGCAGTGCCGAATCGCAAAAAAATTACCTGGTCAGGAAGTGGATAAAACCTTCCAAGGCTGAAGTGGTTAAGGCTCGGTTCAAACTGCTGCGACTTGGGATTCAACATGGGAGACTCCAAGTCACAAGACATGTGAAATCCCATGTTAGTCAATGAGAGCTGACTTAATTAGCACTACTGAAGGCGCTCCAACTTTAGAAAAAGTTCCTGTTCTACTTCAAGGAGACTTCTATCAGACTTGTGCCCATAGACTATAATGGAAGTCACCTCCAAGTCAGATCCTCATCTATATTGATGTGATTTGGATCCGACATTACAGGAAGATTACAGAGGCAGTCCCTGCGGTGTAGCTCCTGCCTCACTTCAAAGTCGCATCAAAGTAGTACTTAAAGTGGACTTTACGTACTTTTTTCAACTTTACACTAAATAGTCTGCCCGTTTTAACTTTGAATAGAGCCCACTTCCTGTTTCTTGTCTAGTAAAAAGCCTAGGCTTACGACATCTTGCACAGCTCTCTCTCTTACTCTCATGAGAGTTTGCCCGGAAGGGAGGGGTGAGGAGTCATAAGAGGGCCAATGAGGGCTGCATGGCTATAGAACTGGAGGTGTGCCTCTGAGTAAATCTAGGAAGAGAACTGGCAGCTGCCCACAGTTAAAATGGGTATAGCCAGACTCTGGAGGGAGATTTCTGCAGCATATTTTTTTATTTTTTATTATTAATATGCAGAATGGTTGGATGGAAGCTTCAAAATGGCAAAGATGTTTTTATTACAAATTATGTAAGCAGACTGCATTGCCTCTTAAAGTTGTTGCAAATCACCTGGCAAAGTCGCACCGTAGGTCGCAGTAGCATGAAACGAGCCTAAAGGAACATGGACGTAGTTTCTCCAGCAGGAAAATATACAAATTGTTTGCTCTGATGATCACTGTGAACTAATATTTCCTCACCGGTTGCAATCACTTACATAGAAGAGGCCAATCCAGGCTCCTAGGTGAAATTTCCCAAAAAATGCAGCAGAAACAAGGTCACCAATTAATGACCCGATATTTGCAAGTAATTCCCAACTGTCCCTGATTTGGAGCAATGTCCCTCTGTCCCTCATTCCTTCTCATTTGTCCCTCATTTTGGTCTGATCTATATAGTTGTATATAAAATGCTTTATCTAGCAAAACGTGTTTTCCAGAGCTAAACCTTTTCATCTGATTTCTAAATTGCTGCATTTGTAATTTCCAAAAGCCAATATAAAGGAATAGTAGTGGTAAAAAAAAGCACTTGTGGGTTTAACCAATTTTTTTTTTTTTTTTTACAATTCTCCTTTAAGGGGCGTGCCCTAGGCCTGCATACTTTTGCTGATAGGTGTCCCTCATTCCCATCTCAAGAAGTTGGGAGGTATGAAATCTGAACATGACTTGAGATACCCAGGCAATGTAGAGAAGCACCAACAAATGTACGCAACCATCAGAATCTGATGTCATGTAATTCACTTTAAGCAGACAAATAAATTCACAATGCTACTTGTGTTTCTTAAACCCCCCCAATATTGTCACAGTGGCTAATCATGTTTGGTGCCTTCGTTAGCAGGTAGTGTCTAAAGGTTGAGAAGCATCTTTGTTTATATTTTCACCAAACTTGACACCAGCTTCAAGATGGAATTTCATGATGTTCTAAGTACAGCTCCCTGAAACAATGCATCCGCAGTAGCTAGATGTAGCTGTGCCTGTCAATCTAATTCCCTGACAAAACACCCCTCCCCAAAGCAGCTAATTGTTTGCACAGCTTGTGCAGCTGTGCCTGAACAAAGCTGACCTTCCAACTTATTAGCTCCAGCACCAGATCACTGCACTCTTACCAGTAACATGGCCTGCTCCTGAAGCAGCTGCTGTTGAAGGATTTCTAAGTGCCTTTGCTCCTCTTCCAGCTGTCGTCTGATGTACTCCTGTCAAACAAACATTTCAGAGACTTTAGGGTTTGTGAACTTGAGCATTTTATGGCAATCCTTATGCTTGTAAAGCTGGCTACACACATAGGGACCTGAATGTTGGGAACTGTGCAGAAGGCAATAAAGTAATCACTATTGATCACCAATACTGTTTTAAGCTAAGCTGAGATCTGGCAAATTCTGAACTATCAGACCCTTGCACCATCCACACAGGCACAGGGATTATAAGCAAACTGCAGGCAGGTAGTGTCTAGGTTCAATTCGAACCGGCGACCCTAGTGCTGTTAGATGGCAGTGCGAACTACATGTTACACCCATATTTAGGGTGCAACATGCTCCTATTCACCCACCTTCAGTCACCAATGCTTCCCAATCTGACAGCGGGTGGGGGGAACTTCTCCTCGCACCCGCTGTCACAATTTGAAAAAGCATGGCTGTGCAGGGCTCTACCCACGCAGCCACGTCATTCATTCACAGTTTCCAGTAAATGAACAAAAAAGTGGGTCACCACAGCAGACAGCTTGTAGTTCTCATTGAACTGCGAGGGAGCTGGTGAGCGCCTTCATATTCCATTGACCTTCTTTCTTTTCAGTAACTGTCTGCTTGTATTGGCAACTTTACCAGCAGAGATTAACAAAAACTACCAAGCTTCCAATAACTACCAAGCTTCCAATAACTACCAAGCTTCCAATAACTACCAAGCTTCCAATAACTACCAAGCTTCCAATAACTACCAAGCTTCCAATAACTACCAAGCTTCCAATAACTACCAAGCTTCCAATAACTACCAAGCTTCCAATAACTACCAAACTTCCAATAACTACCAAACTTCCAATAACGTTTGAAACACCAGTAGCCATTGACATCTGTCATTAGAGTGATGCCATCATATTCTAATGTGATAAGGAACATGGTCTATAGGTAGCCAGATAGATTCTGCAGATATGTCTGTGGTAAAGCAAATCTCCACTCTGGAATGTGTGTATTAACAGCATACCGCTTCCAAAAATAAGAGGAGCTATGCGCATATTAGCAATACCTAAAGCACGTTCATTTACATTGCTTGATTTTGGGGGGGGGGGGGGGGGGTACTCTACATGAAATGCACAATTTTACATCTGATCTCCAGCTATATCCTATGGCCATTACCTCCTGTCCCAAACTCTGAATCCTACAAATCAGGAAAACTAAACATTTTACTGATCACCACAGAGCCATGTATAAATAAATCATACCAAGGCTGACCTTTAATAACAAATTGTACGTTTCGTCCTTAAAAAGGCTTCATGTGCATATATGGAAAAACGAAGTAAAATCAGTGTGAAAATAATGTATTTCTGTAACTTGGTTCTTGCCAATATGCATTAGGATAACCAAATGCGACTTATTCCATTGCTGAAATCAAGCCATAAGAGTATTTCATAAGTGGCCACTAAGTGGCACTAGTTTCCTAGAATCAAATGGCAATTCATTTCATCTCTACAGGAGGACAACTGTGCAGTTTATAGTAACGCATGCTTATAGGCAGCAAAGTTTATTTCTGCACATTTGTACAAATACATTTAAAGTAAAACAAGTTCTAATTCCAGCAGTTTACTGAATACCAAGAATATATAATCTGCATTTAAAGAAATTTTAATTTATAAGCTCCTTGAGGACAAGGACTAATGTAAGTGTACAATATATGTAAAGCGATGGGTAAATTTATGGCACTATGTAAGTACCTGTAATAAATATGAACAAAATCCAGCAACTCATCGAGGAACAGAATTCTAACTAGACAGTGTTAGCAGACCAACCGAAAGAATACCACATTCCATTAGGTCACACATTACCATAACACATGGAAGCACACAAATGGCAATGTGTTTGGAGCTATTCATTCTGAATGCCATTATAATGCAACTGCACTGCAACACACAAATGGGAAACATTGTTGCACCGTAGGGCAAGGTGTTAAAATAAAAAAAGCCTGGTTTTAAGTTTACTGTGGTGCACTAGAAGCCCATTCAAAAAGAAGTCTCGACACAAAGCACTGCAAAGGTAGAAAATTACTCTCATATTAAGGGTTCTAATGTTTAGATTTAAAGTGTTCCTGGACCCAGGACCCTGCATTTACTATATCTGGTCTCCCAAAGTACACACAGAATATAGAAATGCAATTATTTTAGTAAATATAAACTGCTAAATACCTTTTCTCATCAGCAGTTAGAGCGGTATTGTGACTTATTAGTGTATGGTTAAGGCTTGGAGGAGTTTTCATTCTACTCTGGCTGTCCTATGTGACTGCATGACCCCTGACCCTCTGTCTGGACAGTGCTGACTGGCCCTGTGCTGATCACATGCACTCACTCTCCCAGAAAGAAAAAAAAACACGCCCTAGCAACACACACCAAACTGAGCATGTGCAGCTTGTCCCCTAGCCTCTGTTCTAGCAGCACATAGATTGGGAACAGTGGAAAGGGAGGATCAGAGAAGACAGCATAAAACAGACTTTTTACACAGGGATTAACTCCTTAGGTTCCACAGTGAGTATAATAAGCATGCTTTACTGCATAAACAGACTTATTTTACTGTTGTGGGTTTAGCAACACAAAGTAAAACTTGGGAACTTCCACTTTAAATGGGGTTTTAAATAGGTTAGCTTCTTTAGCAAAGACCTTCTTTTTTTCCTAACAAGTGAAACCACCAGTGGCCACCCAGGGGCAAAGGATTTTAACTTTAAAGTGATTCTAAAGGTTGTTTTTAAAACAAAAACAAAAAAAACAAATAGGTCATACCTACCTGCTCTGTGCAATGGTTGCGCACAGAGCAGCTTAGATCCTCAACTTTTTGGGTCCCCCGCCGGCAGTCCTGGTTTCTCCTCCCTGCCGTGCGCCCCTAATAGAAAGCTCCTATGAATGGACATTGCCCAGCCCCACCCCCTGCTCTCTCCTTAGTGGCTCACTGGCTGCGATTGACAGCAGGAGAGAGTGTGCAGAGAGTCGTTGCTTTCATGCACATCGCTGGATCGAGAAGGGGCTCAGGCAAGTATGAGGGGGCATTGGGGGGGGGGGGGGGGGGCTGCACACAGAATGTTTTTTACCTTAATGAGTTCCCCCTGTAAAAAAAAGCTTCTGCCCTTAGAACCACTTTAAGTTGAAAACCTTGTTATTGTACTCGAGGGGCAACTGGTTAAACTGAAAAAAAGTTCTCCATGAAAATGAAGCACTTACCCATAAAGACAAATCAGATTTCTCCTTTTGCTACTAGTAAATAAAATATGAAAAACTAACTAACTATAGCCACACACTCCAATTTCATAGAAATATTATATGTTGTAATTTTTATAAAGATGGCACATTAATATTTTAAATTCTTACACAACTTAAAGGTGGCATGAAAAGAGAATGTGTTTTATATAAAATATCAAATGTAAGAAGCTCTACAACCTACATTCAAAAATGCTACCGACATTGACTGGTTGCTTTACACAACAAATTTTCTTTTCCTTTTTAAAACAAACTCAGTATTCCCAAAGAACTACATTTTGGACTACTATACACCAAATGTTTATGTGAATTTAAAAACCCTTTAAGTGATTTATAGCAAGGTCTAAATTACCTAATTTAGTATATATGCCTCAAAATCGGCAGGCATTATTTCCAAAGAAGCACCCTCAAGTTAACATACAAGGTTTACATGGCCTAATTCCAGGCAGCGCCTAACACTTGATCTCGCCAACAAAATTCTTAGAGTAGCTGTCTACAACGCAGACTGTCATTTTGCCACTTCTTGAATGAGGCAACCCAGGTGGTAAAAGGATTTTCATGCCAAAATGATGTATGAACAGGCTAGAACAATCCCATGGGCGCAAGGATGAAAGACACAAAACAGGAAATATGACTTAATCTTAAACACAGAATTGTGATAGCAGATAAGATCATATATCAGAAATACAAAGTCCGCCAAGAACTTGTCCAATGTATTTTTAAGATAGGAATGCCAATCCACAAAAGCAGTACTTATATTTGCCCCGACACTGTAAAGCGGGGGTCAGTAACCTGTAGATTGAGATTTACCAGTAGATTGCAGACAGGTGACTGGTAGATGGCAGTCAGGGCTTGCTGAACCGCCATCCCAGAGCATCAGAGATCAATGCAGAGGGACTACTTGTAAAGTTGGAGCTGTAGTAGGGAATAAGAGCCGCACAATCCGATGCCTCCTCTGTATTATTGGCTCCAGCCCCATGCGGAGTGATGCCAACTGCACTCCACCTCTTATCATGGCTAGCGGTCTCCAGAATGGTGCCAGCAGCAGCAGGTTTGCTGCGCATAGCCATAGACTTCTATTATATCCTGTGGGTTTGGTGCACTTTTTTAAAGCACACCAAAACTGCTGAATGCAGGAGTTATAGTGTGCTTTCAGAAAGTGCACCACACCTGCAGGATATAATAGAAGTCTATGTAAACCATAGAACATCAGTGTGAAAGTAGCCTTATAGGGGGCTCAGAACAGCAAGGGCTCATTTACATTTGGGGGGGGGGGGGGTGGTATAACCATCGTTAAGACATGATTTTACCACCCCCACCCCAACTGTACCCCCTGTGCCTGCAGAGGCCAGGGGTGTACACATTTCACAGCTACAGCAGGAGTTTTGTGCCCTGTCATGGTTGGTAGGTTCACTCTATTCAGGTGAAGGAGGCCACTCTGCAAGTGCCCTGCAACCTTTATACAGGATAGTAAATAAGGCAGCATTGTGTTTTCTCACCACCTGCTTTAATCCCTTGGACCCCACAAAAACATGCAGTTGCGGGGCGCTTGCAGAGTGGCCCCTTTTACTTGAATAGGTCGCAATCGGCAGGTGGTAGCACCCACCAAAAGCAACAGGGAGTTTCAATCCAGCTGCAGCATGTGTACACCTTTGGCTGCTGCCTCAGCAGCAGCTAAAGGGGGTAGGGATTGGGGGTGGTAAACTCAGCCACAGGGTTTTACCAGCTTCCAACTTTACGTGTGAATGAGCCTTAAGAGCCTTTCACACCGCGCCGCCTAGGGCGTCAGCACTAAAGCAGTGATATTTTTAGCGGCGCTATTCAGTTAAAACCACCCCGCTATCGGCCGAAAAGGGGTTAAATCCGCCCGCAAAGCACGTTTTGTCGGCGGTATCGCAGCGCTGCCCATTGATTACAATGGTGAGGAGCGGTGAGTTCACTGCTTCAAAGAAGCTGCTGGCAGGACTTTTTCTGACGCCCTGCCAGCGCACCGTTTCAGTGTGAAAGCCCTCGGCAGCTATTTTAGGGCATTTTGCAGGCGCTATTTTTAGCGCTATAGCGCCTGCAAAACGCCCTTAGTGTGAAAGGGGTCTAAGGGTACCGCTGCGGAATGCAACTCAGGGCTCATTCACAAGTGCATCAGGCACTGCTGCTCCTCTGAAAAGCGATCCGAGTGTGTTTAACAGGTGGTGAGGAGGCGATATGTTGCCTCCCCACCACCTGATTTAAATCCATGATTGCTGTGCAATGCAGACGATTGCGACACAGTATACAGCAATTAGAGGTTTAAATCAGGTGTGAGGAGGCGACACTGTGCTTGGTGAGATTTGACTTCTCCCATGTTGTTCGGGTAGATCTCCACCTCTTTAAGGTTGCCTACCCCTGCTGTAGAGTATCATATAGTACAAACACTGAACAAAAGTGAACCTATGAAGAAATAAATACGGAAGTTGCTGGTGCTGCAGAGGCACACAAGTCCTCTGGCCTGATATCATGATCAAGCATGCACGACAGAATTTTAGACTACTTTTACTGCCTGCATGCTTATTTCAGGTCAGGGACTCCCTCAAAAGTAGAGCAAGAAAGCCCAGAATCCTGTTCCTTAAAAACAAGGCTGAACTCTCAGGTGTCATATTTGCAAGCAAGATATCGAATGCCGGGTACAGACAAAATCGGACATTCCAACAACAAAATCCTGGATTTATTTCTGATGGATGTCGGCTCAAACTTGTCTTGCATACACACGGTCGCACAAATGTTGTCGGAAATTCCGATTGTCAAGAACGCGGTGATGTACAACACGTACCACAAACTGAGAAAAATGAAGTTCAATAGCCAGTGTGGCTCTTCTGCTTGATTCCGAGCATGCATTGAATTTTGTGCCTCAGAATTGTGTACACACGATCGGAATTTACGACAACAGATTTTGTGGTCGGAAAATTTGAGATCCAGCTCTCAAATTTTGGTTGTCGGCAACAAATGTCCAATGGAGCCTACACAGGGTTGCAATTTCCGACAACAAGCTCACATCGAACATTTGTTGTCGGAAATTCCGACCGTGTGTACGCGGCATAAGGACGTTTTATCAGCTGCTGTTAGGGGCATCTGGCTTTCTTTTTTAACTGCTTCTAAATGTTCCTCAATGTTAGCCTATATGTCCATGCTCACAAACTGTCAGAGGCGTTTGGAGGCATAACTATTTAGGGGAAGTAGAAAATAAGGACAGCCTGAGCATTCAGGAGCAGAGGCTGTTGAGCTGTAAAAATGTCTCACACAGCTAAAAGCGGCTTAACGCTTGACCTTGTCAGAATCAATGGTTCCCTATGAGAGCCATTGATTTGAATAGAAGTCGCACCAGAAGTTGGATCGTGAGGATCTTGAAGAGGAACCCCACGCCAAAATGAGAATTTTTTTTTAAAAAAACACGGCGTGGAGGTCCCCCCAAAATCCATACCAGAGCCTTATCTGGTATGGAGACAAGGGCCTCTTAACGAAACCCTGGTCGGTGGTTGTCAGGGTCTGCGGGCTTATCAGAATCTGGAAGCCCCCCTTTAACAAGGGGGCCCACAGATCCCGCCCCCCACCCTATGTGAATGAGTATGGGGTACATTGTACCCCTACCCATTCACCCAAAAAAAAAAAGGGGGGGGGGTCAAAAATAAAAAAAAGTAAAAGTAAAGTAATTTATTAAAGCAGCTATGGCGTCTCTTCTCCTGAATACTTCTCCCTCTGATTCTTCTCTCACCGCTGAGGACTTCTTCCACCGCCAGTTCTACCTTTTCTACTTTTTTTAAGAACCGGTGGCGGGAGAAGACATCAGCGGAGGGAGAAAAACCGGAGGATGAAGACATCGGAAGGAGAAGAGACGTGGGAGGTGTCTAAATAAATTACTTTATCAAAAACCTTTGTGCTGTTTTTTTTATTTTACACTTTTTTGGGTGAATGGGTAGGGGTACAATGTACCCCATACTCATTCACATAGGGTGGGGGGCTTCCAGATTCCGACAAGCCCCCCACAGACATGACAACCACCAGCCAGGGTTGTCGAGAAGAGGTCCTTGTCCCCATCAACATGGTGCTTTGGGGTGGGGGGCCTATGTTGAGGGCATTTGGGCCTGGTATGGTCCAGGACCTGCCGGGCTGCATGCTCAGATAAGGGTCTGGATCTTGGGGGGACCCCCACACCGTTTTATTTTGGCATGGGGTTCCACTTAATCTAAACCAGACCGAAGGGTCTTGTTTGGATCTTGGGGGGGGGGTTCTTTTCAAGATCCTCAGTGCACAAGTCGCATTGTACGTTGGATCATCATGATCCGACTTCTGGTGCGACTTCTATTCAAATCAATGGGCTCTCATAGGGAAATCACTGATTTTGAATAGAGGCAGAGAAACGCTGCTGAAAGCTAGCGTGGCTAAACGTGCATTAGCGCCAATACAAAACGCTACTAAAAGCACGTTTTTACAGCTGCTTTTTCCTGGCATTGGTAGTGGCTTTGCAGCTCGTTTTTTCTAACTCCCTGTGTGCTTGAGCACTGAGAACAATTTATAGCTTTACTAGAAACAATATAATACACTGCAAAGTGACCACACTAAACATGATGTTGTGAAAACAAAGTAAGAACTGGCTTATGTCATCATGGATTTCTGTGTATGCATGGAATGGCATCAGCAAAAGAATGACTATTGTGTGCAAGGGTCTTCTGTACATCACATTACCTGAATCTGAATTCAAAACATATACAAACACATTCTAGTGCTAAACAATGTGCCATTGCTGTAATCTCAGCCTCCAGTCATCTTCATTTGGTTTAAAATCAGTGCAGAGTCTTTATGCTGCATGCACCCCCTAGCCACATGGCAAAATCTATATAAAAGATTCCTAGTTGGCCTTGGGAACATTCCCTACAACTCTCGGGGTTTAATCAGGACACTGCAATTTTCAAAACTGCTATCAGTCTATAGGTACACTTCTAGGCTAAACAGTCACACTTTTTTTTAATACATGAACATTGCCACAAGGGTGGCTTTTCAGTAGATAAGAGGAAGACTGGTAAATAAAACCTACATTTAGGATGTGCTGCACCAGACAAACTACCCACACCATAAATAAATATTCCAAGTTTTTACACATTGATTAGCTCTTTTCTATTACTCACCTGTTCTCTTTCTACACGTCTTTTCTCTTCATCAGCTCTTCTACGTTCTTCTTCTTCTTTACGTCTTCTTTCAATCTCCTCCATTCTCTTCTTGTCTTCCTGCTCTCTCCTCCGTTGCTCTCTTTCTTGTTGCCTTCTTGCCTCTCGCTCTCTTCTTTGTTGCTGTTTGTGAGGGAAAAGGAAAAAAAATTATTTGCAGCCACATAGCATTAACTAGTTTACAATACCATTTTTTTTCACTCTTTGAAGTGGACCAATATAGTCTTGCTAGGAAAGATTAAAGTGAAATTAGGAGTAAAAATTTAAAATATACGCATAAACAGTCATTGGTACACCAGTCTTTTTTTCAGAGTTCCCTGCAACAGTTTTATTACCTCCTGATCCTGCAAATCAGTCCAACAAAAGCAACAGTTAAAGTAGAAGTTCACCCTAACACAAAATTCCATTGGATGCCAGATGTAAATCTAATGGCATCCACAATCTAAGACTAACCTAGCTAACCCTGTAAAGAAGAAATCGCTATACATACCTTTTCTCAAACAGATCCGGTCTGGCCTCCAGAGGCGGAAGCTCTTCGCAGGAGACAGCTGACAACAGTTGTGAAATGCATGGGAAGTGGCGTCATCCATAGATTTACTATGGGGCTCTAGTTGTCGGCTGCCTCCTCTGCACCCGTCTCCACAGCCGACAGCTCAGTGTGGGACCTGAGCGGCTTCAGGAAAGGTATGTATAGCGATTTCTTCTTTACAGGGCTAGATAGGTTAGTCTTAGAATTGTGGACGCCTGTAGATTTACAGATTTTAGTGTTAGGGTGAACTTCCACTTTAAGAGGGTTGAGACAAACCATTTGACAAATTTTGGTGAAATCTGTTAGTCTTTCTTTGAAAAATAGACTTTATGTATATTTGTGTGGTTCATTTGCTATTCTAATAAGCCCCTGCCACCTGCGTAACCAACTAAATGGTTTCCTTTGTTTGCAAGTTTTTGCTTGGGGCCAACTACAGACACAATTTCAGAGAGCATCTATAAGCAATGCCTGGTACACACTACTAGCTTTTATTTTTCATTCAACCCAGCGGGTTATACGGGAAAAAAAAAAACTGACAGTTGCGTTTAGAGCCACTGTACTAACGATCCAACGTTATTACAGTGCTCTCCTCCACGGAGCTGTTGTGTTCTGCCGGGGGGGAACACAACCGATCAGCGTTCTCCACCATTGGCTGAGAGCGCTGACCGGGAGCCAGTCGGCTGCTGGTTTTCCAGCATGCTCGTCCAACAGAAGTCTTTCTGACCAAGTGCCTTACACACGGGCCGAATGTCACCGGGTTTTTATTGAACAGGCCAATGTCGCCTGACTTTCAGCCTGTGTGTGCGAGGCTTTAAGGCCTATAGATTAGGCTCCGCTTAAAAATAAATTTAATGACTTGCAATGCATACATAACTCATTTTCGATTTATCTGTAGATTTGCTTTAAAAGGGTAAGTTCACCTTTACAGAAAAATCTGTAAGGTGAACTTACACAGGACCCCCTTCTCAACCCCCCCCCCCCCAAAAGTCCTGCTGACCGGTTGCATGGCGATCTTCCATTCTCAGCTGCGGTATAGCCATGTCAGGGGTCCAGGGCTTAGAAATCCCTGCAGCTGAGTCTTCAAAACGTACCACGTCAGGAAGGACGTTTCAGAGCATTCTAATTGGTCGGGGCAATCAGAACCCATGTAGCCCGTCCTGTCAGCAGAGAAGACGTGTGAATGCTGAGGGGATTTCTAAGCTCCGAACCACTGGCACAGCTATACCGGGGCACAGAACGGGAGATCGCTGCGCAACAGGTCAGCGAGAATAAGGGGAGGGGGTCCTGTGTAAGTTCACCTTACAGATTTTTCTGTAAAGGTGAACTTAAAAACTTTAAAGATACTGTAGCAAGCATTAAATCAAATTTGAGCGACCAGTACCAAAAGGTATAAGTCCAGAGAATGTATGCCCCACACTTTAGAAAACCAAACAATTTCCCAATTTTATTTATAACTGAGCTAATAAGCCCCATCAGTTGTTTCTAGGCCATGAATGGTCATCATAAAGCAATTCAAGCTTTTGGGTATAGTTATGTAACAAACTCACCGTTTATCACTATCTGAGATGGATTTCAGCACCACTGGTAAATGAATAAATAGAACAGCTAGTGGAAGCTTTTTTTTTTTACCTTAATGCACAGAATACATTAAGGTAAAAAACCTTTTGACTTTAGAAACACTTTAAATGGCAGAAGTGTTTGTTTGCTGTAAATAAATAATAGTAGCAATATAGAATATATTTTCATGAAAATAAATTGTATCAGTCATCATCACCAAGGTCTTTCAGTAGAAGGGACTTATGCTCTACCTCTTCAAGGCGCCTTCTTTGCTCTTTTTGCTGCTCTATACGTTTCTGTCTCTCTGCCAGTAGTTGCCTCTTGTACTCCTCCTGCTCTCTGAGTTGTTGCTCCTGCAGCAGCTGCTGCCTTCGTAAGGCTTCAGAACGCTCCTTGTTCTCCTGCTGTAGTCTCAGGAAATCACGTCTAAGGGTGGATTCTCCAGGCACATTAAGAATTGAGCTGGGAGAGAAATTATTTATATAGATTATATTTTAGTTATATAGTCAGACAATTCAAAAGGACACTGACCGCATAATGATAATGTGCAAGCCACTCACTGCAATACATGCAAATAACTTCAGTAAGACCCCTTTAACACTGGAGGCGTTTTTCAGCAGCCTTTGGACTAAAAATAGCGCATGTAAATCGCCTGAAAAACACCTCCCCTGCAGACCCAGTGTGAAAGTCAGAGTGCTTTCACACGGGCGATGCGCTGGCAAAATGTTAAAAAAAAGTCCTGCAAACAGCATCTTTGGAGCGATGTATTGAAATAAAATAGGAGGCGATTCGGCAGCCGCGCAACATGGGCACATTAAACCCTTTATTCAGCAGCTAGTGAGGGTTAAAAGCACCCAGTTAGCGGCCGAACAGCGCCGCTAAAACGACGGTGAAGTGCCTCTAAAACTAGCAGCGTTTTACCATCAAACGCCCCAGTGTGAAAGCAGCCTAATAGGTATATGTATGCAAAAGGGTCAATACAATGCATTAAAATAGCATCTGGTGGTGGCAAAAATCTTACCAAAAAAAAAAAAGGTACATCTCATGTTGCTCTGCTAACCGGATAATATCAGTATAAAAAATGTAATTCTATAAACGGAACAAATTAATTTTAAAGATATACATTGTCAGTACCATGGTTTTATAGCCATTATGAATATTTTTATCCAAATCCTGTGACTTGCTCGCACACAGCATATCAGGCATTTTAATCAGCATGCCTGAAAATTATAAACTATTGATAAAGTTGCCACTTTTTCCATACATACATGTGTGGCAACTACAAGTCTCTGGAAACATAGCCTTTGAGTACCAATGACTGACTGGCTCAGCTATGTCACCTGGGTGAGCCCCATTCTTCTTCACACATGTCGCTACCAGGTATTTCTTTTGCCACTGTGAGGGAATAAAGGAATGGCAAGTATACACTGCTAGGACTAAAGAGTGGAGGGGTTTAAGTAAACAGGTTGCCATGCCTTAAAACCGGCCATAGATGGAGTGAATTCCTTTGTGAAAGCCATGGTGAGCGGAGGAAGCAGACCCCGATGGGAGAACAGTGATTATTGCTAGTGGCTATAACAGTCCCTAGCGATAATTGCATGTAAAATCCAGCAGGCTGGTTCTACCCACGTTGATCAACTTGGGACATTTAGCCTGCCCATATATGATTCAAACCATCTATGGCTGGCCTAATTAAAAGAGCATTGGTTTGTTGTAATTATAGACTAGGTTTTCTCCTAATACCCAAAGCTAAATGATAAAAGAGCATCCTAAGGTGAACCGGTGAAGGAATCTTTTTTTCTTACAGCATATGTATTAGGATGTGAATCAACACTGACATACCTTGGCTCTCCTTCCTGCTCAGGCACTTCCTCTTCCTCCTCTTCACTTCCACTGTATTCATACTCTGTTTCATCTAAACCAAACAGACAAGTGAGCAGAACACCTCCAGAAAAACATTTACTTTACTGGCCAAAAAATATTTCAGATCACCTGTGGCTAATTATTTTGCCCACATTGCCCAGGGTCAAATGCATTTGGTTATAAATCAAATAACTCTGTAATGTGTAGAACAATCATAACTTTACATTTATAGATTATCCCAATTTTTCAATAAATATAGTTTCCTACCAAGCTTACAGCTTTATTTTTAATTACTGAAATAGATGACCCTGGAGGTCTACAAATATTTTATACACTCTTCAACCTGACGTATGCATAGATCCGATATGACTTTAAAGAAGCCAATATGTCGGTGTACAAAATATAGGTACAAATCAGATGTCTGTAGTCAGTAAAAGATCAAAAGGTATGTCTGGAGAATAGTTTACCAATATTGTTTTTCTTTATTTTGGCTAGAATGATTTAGGTCCAAGACATCTGGAAAAATGTCAAGACAAAGCACTAAATAGATGATGGCTTTTATAATAATTTTACATATGCATAGCTCTTCTATAGGATGGATGATTTATGCATAACTGGATAAAAAGTAAATAAAAAAACAGGAGAAATGGTCTCAACCCTGCAGAACTATAGGGTCTGCATTCACAGTTCTTAGTTCTGAGTCATCTACTAGTCTAGGAAACACAGCTAGTGATAGATATCCAACTACTTAGGTTGTGAAGCTGTTCTTAAGTTGTTTTATGTGATCCTGAATTATCTCTGTTACTGGACCGTATGGTCCAACGATAAGAATGATATCGTCTTGTAATGATTATTTTTCATTGTTTGTTAAAAACTCAAATGCTTTGAGAAAAAAAAAAGTGGATAAAACTTTCATATGTTTATGTGGTAAAAATACTCAAAAACACAAATCCTAGTCTTACAAGCTTAAAATAAAATCTGAAATCAAACCAAGAAGCTTCCTGCTACTTAACTGTACATTGCATATTTATTGCACAAAAACCACATGCGTAAAAACAAAACAAACGTTTTTTATGCATTCCAATAAGTGTTTATTTCTATAGACTATTATATGGTCATATCAAAGTGCCTTTGGAATGTATGTATACCCTTTGGATTTTGGAGTTATGAATCTCTTATGAAAGATCTTAAAGTGATTGTAAAGTCTCGTTTTTTTTTTTTACAAAATAACAAACATGCTACACTTACCTGTTTGGTTGCAGTGTATTTGCACAGAGCAGCCCGGATCCTCCTCTTCTTGGGTTCCTCTTCTGTGCTCCTGGCCCCTCCCTCCTGTTCAGTGCCCCCACAGAAATCAGCTTGCTATGGGAGTACCCGAGCCGAGTCATAGCTCCGTGTGTCCATTAAGACACGGCGCACTGGCCTGGCCCCCTTTCTCCCAGCAGTGGCAGTCAATGGTGCCACTGCTGTGTCTCAGCCAATCAGGAGGGAAAATCTTGGTTGGCTGAGACACTTGTGGACATCGCTGGAAAGAGAGGGACCTCAAGTATTAGGGGGGCTGATGCACATAGAAGGCTTTTTATCTTGATGCATAGAATGCATTAGGATAAAAAACCGTCTGCCTTTACAACCCCTTTAAATCAGGATTCTATCCAAAATATAGCCAAAGTTTTTTTTCTTAATGCACACTTCTAGTTTTTACTCAGTCAAGTGTCCCAGTTTACCCAACTAAAAAGTTAGAAATTTGCAGTTGAAATATTACAGTGCACATATAATTTCTGGTAACTACAAACATTTATGCAACTATAAAATATAAAAAGAATACATGCTAGATGTATTTCAAGTTTAAAAGCGTTTTTTCCCATCATTAAAGCAAACTCTAGTTAGATCTCTCCTAAGCCTGTCCCCAAACACCATTTTTAGTTCTATTCATATATTCTTGAGGTGAAATATTAAAAGTGATAAAAGTGATAGTCTGCTCCTCCTTCCTCCAAGTGCTCCTTCAACAAGCCAGGTAAGGGGGCACTCATGCTGGCATGCTCCTAAGCCAGGCTGTATGTGTCCACAGACACACATAGCGCCAGTAAGCCATGCCACCATTCCCTTCTCACAGGAGTTTGATGGACAGCTACAGAGCAGAAGCCTATGGCTCCCGATGTTCTCAGTGTTTCCTGTGCAAGCATGAAGTGAGAGGAGCAGGGCTGCAGCCAGGACTGCATGGGTTCAGTGACTCAGTCAGGTAAGTGTTTAGAGATGGGGGTAGGTAGATTAGGTAATGGGGAGTTTTTTTACAATAATGCGTTAAGGTAAAAAAACGTTGAGTTTAGAAGCCCTTTAACCATACATTCGTCATCTTATCAGGCAGTATAAAAAACAAGCACTGTTAAATTCAATTAAAAGTTTAAAATGGAAAAAGAAACCACCCACCTTTCTCTCCTCTCTTCTTCCGGGTCCTGTCTATGTGGTCTTTCAGCTGGATACGGACTTGTCGCTCATTAGGCTGGTCTCTTATAAATGGGTGCTTTAACAGCTGTTCTGTTGGAGGGCGTTGCATGTAATTTTTTACCAGACAGCCTTCAATAAAACTAAAAAACTTCTTTGACCTGTAAAATAAAGTGCAAGGAGAAACCAAAACAAAACAATGAAATGTATTCAAACTCTGATGGTTTAAACTATGAAGGAAAAAAAATCTGTTTCCAAAAAAACACAACACGTTCTACAGTTTTTTTTGATGTTGGGGGCTACTGAATGTACAGAAACAAGGCATATTGGATATATTACTGTTTGTGCCCAACATGCTCCATCATTAGAAGTGACATGTACTGCTGTAGCCTATATCATAGAATGTCAAAACTCCTAATGGTTTGCTAACCTTTTTCTAGTTGCTGATCTCTAGCTTTGAGCTATACCACCTTATCTGCACATTTGTTCAAAGTCGGTGGTTTAAAGTACTGAATCAACATGACATGCAATTAGCACTTTCATAAAGAATTTAGTAATGGCAACCTACATATTTTAGTAGGTGGTTCGTTTATAAGTGTTTCGCCCATAGCAAAAGTGTTTTTTTCTTTCACAACATAAATCAAGGTTATGTTTTACGTTTGAAATTAAGTAGTATGGAGTTCTTCAAAGTGCACCTGCCCCGTGTGTGTAATACATATACATACATATATATATAATATATATATATATATATATACACACACACACACACACACACACACACACACACACACACACACACACACATATAAAAAAAATCACCAGCTGTCTCCTCTAAAAGAATAAGTTATCCATTTCTCTGACCGACAAGTGGTAAGTGAAATCTTCATCCTCTTGCAGAGCCCTAGACGCCGCTCCTATACAACAGTTCTAGGCGTGTCAAAATGCACGCCCCCTGCTGCTGCTGTTCTGTGGTTCCCACCACCAACCGAGAACAATATTGCAGTGGGGAACATGCTATCTGACACACTCAGAAGTGTCAAAAGGAATTGGCACCCAGAGCTCAGCAAAAATTTGAAGATTTCACTCACTGCCCACTTAGTACCCCCACTAGTAGAAGTTCTGGGAAAATCCACCCTTGAATCCCTAACAGTACTGTATTTTGGTTACACAAATTAACCTGTGGATACTATCTAGTACACATTGGGTTTCTTGTCAAAAGCCATGATAAAAAAAAGTCTTATTTGTAACATTACTTTCACAGGCGGCTGTCCTGTCGCTGGTAAAAGCAAGTTTTAATTTTGAAATTCCAAGACTCCAGGCACAGCTATAGCTTACGGTTGTACATTGTGATTAACAGTGATTACTTTACAGCGTTTACACGTGGCTGCGTTTAGCTGCGATGTAGCATTCTTGCCATTCCTGTTTTTCTTTTTGTTGCTGCTGCTATCTGCAGGTGAAATAGTGCACTGCGATTACCTGCGATTATGTACAGATAGCTGTGATAAATCAGTCCTGGACGCAGTCAAATTTGTTTTTTCTAACTGCACAAAACCGTCACTAAGCACGGTGTGTCAATGGGGCCATAGGAATGCATTGTTTGAGTTTAGTTCTGGTAGATAACTTCATCTATCTGCCCCTAAAAGCCGAATTCTATCCGCCTGCGTGAAAGGTGCCTTATAATGAAAACAAATATATTTTATAGCAGTAGACAGAGCACCAGAATGATGAAGAACTCACCATTTCTTAGATTTTAGCCGAGGAGGGGGATTTCTTGGAATAAGAAACAGTGCTCTCATCGGATGCATATCACAAAGAGCTGTAAAAGAAAACATATTAGATATCATTTTTGCAGTTTATTGTAAGTGAAGGCAAAATAAATTTATAAAAAAAAAAAAAAATGAAGAGCACTTACGGGGAGCACCTTCTGCCATCTCTATAGCTGTAATACCACAGGACCAAAGATCACTCTGCAAAAATGATTACGGTATATATTATGCTGCAAAATGAAAAGTGCTACTGCATGTGGGGGTTAAGTAAAAAAAATATGTGCATATTATAGAAAACTATATCAACCACTACGCTTCATTAAAATTAGTACATATTACTTTATGACTTTTTTTTATAGTGGAAATAAACCCAAAGATTTAACGGTTTCCCAAAACAGTTGCATTCCAAGCATGCTGTGATTAACTAAGGTCACAGTGGCTTGTGCTCTAAAACTCAACTGTCAAACCATCAAATGGCTGGTGTCATAACTGATCACATGTGTAGCATAATGTAAACTGTAGCACCATGGGAACTGCAAATAAAACAGAGGCCAAGTGGGCAGCTTCCTTGGCTGTAAAGAATAGGAGTATACAGTTCCACTTTAAAAAGGAACGCATTGCAATAGAAACTTAAGGATGCATTCACTTTTCAAGAAAAAAAAATAAATAAAAATGTATTCACACATTCTTGCAGAAAAGAAGTGCATTTATTATTTTTTACCTGCAGGAGCCTGGAAAGCATTGCACCCTTGATCAGTGGATCAGGGGTACAATGTCAAGCTTCTACAGATTTTTTTATATATGTTTCTACAGATAAGCCCTTTAGTTTTCTACCCGTACCATTATACATCTCTCCATAGAAAGCTGCAGGGCTTGTGAATAAAATAAGAGAGCACTAATCAGCACATTCAGAACTACAAGCAGTCAGCTGTGGTGGTTGACGGTAGACGTTGTTCATTCCATGGTCGCATGGTTTTCAAATTGTGGCAGTGGGTGTGGGGAGAAGATTCTCCACCCACTGCCACACCGAGGGTGGGGGGGGGGGGGGAGATCAAGGAAATGGCATCGTGAGCTGGAACATGTTGCATGAACCACCCTAAATATGGGTGGCACATGTAACAAGTTCAGAAAGGTGAACTTAAAGAGGAGGGCCCCACAAAAAAAATAAAAATAAAAGTCAGCAGCTACAAATACTGCAGCTGCTGGCTTTTAATAATCGGACACTTACCTGTCCCAGGGACCAGAGATGCGGGGGAACGAGGCCATCCCTCATTCCCAGCTACGCTCCCGGCGCCGGCATTCTTAATGTGGGCACCCGGCTGTGCTTCACAGCCGGGCACCCACTGCGCATGCGGGAGCGGCGCCGTGATTCGACGCTCACTCATCTGGGACATGTGACAGGTCCCAGATGACTGTGCGGCGCCTAGGGGAAGTGACGTCAGTGCCCGGGCACTGAAGGTGGCAGACTACGAGGGACCCCTAGCAACAGGCATTTAGAGATGAGTAAAAAAAAAAAAAAAAAAAATTCCAATTTTTAAGACAATTTTTTTTTTTTTTTTTTGGTGGCAACACCACTTTAAACTTTAAAGAAGAGCTTTTTTTGCAATCTGTGTCCCATTGGGAAGATTTCCCTTCACTTCCTGTCTCACAATCAAAAAACAGGAAGTGAGAGGAAATCCCTCCAAAGTGAAAGGGAATCCTGTGGGGTGTTACCACAACTAGTGTCCCCAAAAAAATTCCCCCTCCTAGTGTCAACCCAAAATTTGGGATTTTCTTCTACTTTCACGTTCGATAACAGTCGATAAACAGGACAAATAGAGACGGTGAATCTCCCTAACAGGAGGACAGGCAACAATAAAAATGAACCCCTCTCAAAAACAAAAGAAAGAAAGGTTTTGCCTATAGTTATGCTTTAAGAACTGCAACAAAATATTTGCCATACCCTGTAATCATAGGTGGCATCTGGATTCTCATCACAAGCTATAACTTCAGGGGCCATCCAGTATGGTGTACCAATAAATGTATTCCTTCGACCGACTGTCCTGTCCAGTTGTGCGCTGACACCAAAATCCACTGCAGATAAAGTAGGAGTACACGTTGACAACTTCAAAAACACATCTAATTAAAGGCTGCATTGTCAGCAGATCTATAGGCTGTAAAGTCTTCAGAAAGCTCATTAGGGATCCTTATGATGACAGTAAATCAATAACATTTTGCACTACTGTACTGCTTTTTCAGCATATATTTATGTGGAGCCTTCATGTTTACCTGAAGGAACAATTCCATACAAAAATTGAGATTAGTGTGATGTCTCCAAATAACTTCTGCAGCAGTACTCATCTGCAAAACTTCAGCGTTTTGGCATTATGACTTTCAAGTGAATAAAAAAAACACTTTAAGGTTCCAGTTTGTTTATACCTGTCAAATGCAGTATACATACATGAGAACAATTGCTGGTCTGAATGATTTTCCCTTCAGCAGATTCAGGGTTAGTAACCACCAATTGAGGCTTAGGGACACTCTTGGGGACAGTCGCATTGGCAAATCTAAAGCTTGAATTGTTTTGTTCCAAGCAGACAGGATACTGTTTTGCAACATTCTTGAATAGAACTGGGCATAGGGAAACGCTTTGAATGAAGCCACCATCTTTCCCGACAACCTCATGCAAAAGCGAATGGAGGGATCTCCTTTCGACCTGACAATCCGCACCAACTCTCTTATGGAGTTGATTTTTGCCTGAGCCAAATACACCTTTTTCTGGGCTGTATCTATGATCAGACCCAAATACTCCAGCTTTTTTAGCGGTTTTAAGGAAGACTTTCCAGGTAACTGGTTGCAATGCGTACACTTCGCTCCAAACAAGCCACCGATTCGGGGTTGCTGTAGCTGGCCCGAAGGGCAAGGTTACAAACTGAAATTCTGCTGTTCTACTTCGAAACGCAGAAACCATTGGTGAGCGGGAAATATAGGGACTTGCAGATTTGCGTCCCTGATGTCGATCGACGCCAAAAGTTCTCCTACTTGTAGGATAGAAACTACTGACCTGATCGACTCGAAAGGAGCAGATCTTCAGGACCGATTTAGATTCTTTAGATCTAGAATTGGTCTGTTGAACTTCTGTGTGGATCTGTACATGTACAGGAAACGCATGAAAAGGCTGTGAAGGTTTTAAGGAACCTAAGAAGAAACAGATCAGCTGACTCTGCTAGAGGTAGCTTGAAAGAAGCACGAACCATCTCTTTAAGAGATTGTACCAGCAATCTCTCAGGATCCTCATCCTCTACCCACTGTTCCCTTGTACGGGGTCTAAGGTGGGGGAGGGGGATCTAACACGCTTCCTATCCTTTTGGATAGCGGATGCGATTAAAGTTGCTAATTTTCCTTCTAGGCCCTGCAGGGCGGAGGAAACCGCATTTTCAGTCATGTATACAGGGGGTGAAATGTTTTCTGTGCCTGGGCCTGACCCTGAGGCTTTCCTCTAGAGTGACGGTGGAGGCTGTTGCCACTGCCTAGAGGCAAATGCCCCTGGCGCAGGGGAAGGAGTCCAATTAAATGAAGGATGTTTATACCTTCTTTTGGGCAAAAAAAAAAAAAAAAAAAAAAAAGAGTACCTTTCCCACTAGAAATCATTTGGATGTATTTGACCAAATCCTCCCAAATAGTCGATCCCCATGAAAAGGGAAATTAGTCAGAAGCCTTTTGCAAGGTGCTTTGGCTGACCAATTTTTTTTTTTTGTTAAGCCATAGGGTCCTACGCATGTGTACTAACACAAGCGCAAGGCGGGACGCCTGGTGAATAGAGTCTTTCATGGACTCTGACAAAACATAGCGCCCTTGGTAGTTGGGCCAAAATCGTGGGCCTGTTGTGAAGAGACCTCTTTAAGGCCCTGTCTAAACTGGTCCCTTAGGGACTGAGATGGCTATTGCTGCAAATGCAGGCTGAGTAATGGCCCCTGCCTAGGAAAAAGAAGGATTTTAACAGGAATTACAACCTTTTATCTGTTGGATCTTTAAGCATTTGTGCATTGTCTATTGGGCAAGTTAGACTTTTATTCACACTGGAAATCGCAGCGTCAACTGCTGGTACATTCCATTTTTTGGTGAATTTTTCCTCCATAGGATATAGAGCTGAGAATCTCTTTGGAGGGAGAAAGTGCCTATCTGGGTGATCCCATTCAAAATAAGTTTTTCAAGTAATGCATTTACAGGAAATGCATGAAAAGGCTGTAAAGGTTTTAAGGAACCTAAAGACGAAACAGAACTTTCAGCTGACTTAGTTAGGGGTAGCTTAAAAGAGGAACGAAGCATCTCCGTAAGAGATTGTACCAGCAATTTCTCTGATTGCGAAGTCATCATTTTGCCTTTCCTCCTGATTGACTGAGGTTAACACCTCACCTTGTACCCACTGTTCCCCTGGTAGGGGGTCTAAGGTGGGGAGGTGGATCTAACCCGCTTCCTATGCCTTTGGATGGAGGCTGCGATTAAAGCTGCTAATCTTCCTTCTAGGCCCTGCAGGGTGGAGAAAAATGCATCTTCAGTCAAGACTACAGGGCCTGAGATGTGAGAAGCAGCTGCACCACCAATTGGTTCTAATGACTCACCCTGGCATGCCACAATTGGCAATTCAGGAGAGGATGAAAATGTGGACGCACGACTGGAGTTCCCTTGCGCTTGGGGGTGGATTTTTTTGGTACCTTTTTTGTGGTGCTTTTTTATAAGTCATAGTGCTAAGCACAAAAAGTAGAGGCACTAAATAAATGCACTATTTGCTGAGCAATAGTTTAGCCATAAGTTCAGCTTGGTGCCGAGTATTTACAATGCATTTCCTGTACTGGAAATGCCTGCATACATCCCTTACGCGCCCCAGCGCTCCTGTGTGCTGCGTGTCAGACTTCCATCTCATCTAATCCATCTCTCCATCTAAGGCCCGGGTACCATCTACCTTGGCCTCTGTGGCACTTTGGATGTTACCGGTCTTATGGAGGCTGTTTAAATCCAGCAAAGGTTGGATCCCTTAGCTTATCCTCGCTGCAGGATACTGCTGTAACAGACAGATCCAAACTTCACCCATCACGGTGGTCTGCGTTAGCAAACCTTCAAGGACTGTGTGCCTAATATAGGGGTTCCACTGCCTTGGACCTGTATTAGCACTCCACCAGGAAAACTTTAGGTAATTTAGCATGATCAAAAAGTCCAGGGTTACGGGGTCCAGCCCTGTAAAAAAGGCGTCACAGGCGAAAACCTTGTGCTTCATATCTAAGGCCAGGATACCATCTACCTTGGCCTCTGTGGCACTTTGGATGGAACCGGTCTTATGGAGGCTGTTTAAATCCAGCAAAGGATCCCTCCTGGAGCTCTTCAGAGCACATCTTCACTCGTGGCAACACAGACACTGGTGAAAAAAAACTGATGTGCAACTGGAAGGAGGAGGGGGTTATATAGGGAGTGAACTTCCTGTATTGGGTATACCAGTGTCCATCACCTAAAGGTGCCTATATACCCATTAAGTTATTACTTAGGCTCTGTGTCCCATGATGTACGATGAAATAACTTTAACCATACAGTAAAAACATGCATTAAGTCTGACTCTTAGTTTTCTAGTACATGGACGAGATGATAATCTACATTCATTTGTATGTATCCAGCAATGCTAACCAACCAATCAGCTGCTCCAAAAGCACCAATATTAAAGCAGAGCAAAAGCCAAGAATGATTCTGAGAATTCTTATCAGAAAGTATCCGAATTGCCCGCAGGAATGGTAATGGTTCAGTTTAAGAGCAGACCTCCTTTTGGACTGTGAGGTCAGGTCTTATTTTAGGGCCTGGCTTGCAGCCAGTGAAGATGCACACTTGGTGTATCCTAAGAATTCTACCGCAGGGAATAAAGTATAGACTTTATCCTTAACACAGAAAATCACTGCATGCCGACTTTTTCTGGATTCATCATGACATTCTCCCAGGATGTATTTTGGGCTAAGTCTATTTCTAGCCAAAATATGGAAGCAAGAGCCGCACAGGAGACAGACTCACAAATAGCATGCCTGGCAACCCTGAACTCAAGATAGGTATCCAGAGATTGATTTGCCGGTTTGAAATCCTTGTTTTCACAGAATCCCATGCTCTTTATCCCTCCCAGCAGTCAGGCTTCTAGCACACTTTCTAAAAAAAGATCAGCAATCGGTATTCTGGATCGAACACTGCTGATCATCTTTCTTTGGACACTGGACTACTCAAATGCAGCAGTAAGGTGCACCAAGGACCCAAGACTGGTTTCACTAATCAAGCTACTGGCACAAGATGTGTACATTAGGCACTAATTAGAGAAACTTGTACTGAAAGAATGAAAAGGTTTCACAGTTCACACAAATAAGTTTTAAAATTCAAACTGTAGCACTGACGTAAGTAATTTTTTTTTCCAAAGTAGTGTGACAATCCCTCCACCTCCGGTCTATCTAATCACTCTCACCTTATGGCATGGACCCCTGTGCATACAGGTGGTCATGCAAGCGGGTAGCAAAAGGGTTAACACAGATCATAAACTTCTCTCGCGTCTCCTTAGATCTTAGAGCAAGGACGCCAGGTCATGGGTAGAAAGAAAAGTGCTCACCGCTTAAGTAGAAGATTTCATTTTTGTGTTCAAACACAAACTACTCACATAAAGATAATAACACAGCATGTAAAGCAGACAATCGTGTTAGTTTCGTAGGGCAGCAGCGGGTGACGTCATGCGTAGCTCCTCCCCGTACGCGTTACGTTCAATCAGAACTTTGATGTCACCGGACTCCTCCCCCCTTCCCTTTGTTAGCAGACAGAGGCAATTGGGGAAGGGGGAGGAGTCCAATGACGTTGATGTCACCGGATCTCTTGATCGATCAAAAATTAATCAATTAATCTTTAATTTCCACAGCCCTAATTAATTTATTAGATATATATATATATATAACAACAAACATTCTCTTTCTAGTACTCCAAAAGGCCTGGATTTAAGCCCTGGCATGGCTCCATCACTAGCAAACACATGCTTGCTATCCATGCTTAAGTAAGTTACGGATACAGAAAGAATCCACATGCAGATAGTGTTAAAATGTTAGATACGCAGCCTTAGGACTTGTCAAATACAAGGTCCTCCCTGAAATGCAACATGACAAAGTTGTGGCAAAAAAAAAAAAAAAAAAAAAAGTGTATCATTCACCCCTCATTTTATTCTCCATATTAATGGTGAATCAAGCAAGGGCTAACAGCTCTAATCTTCTACTCTCCAAGATCAGCAGTGGGGTAGGAGTAATTGTGGATTTTGACTTTTAATCAGTGATCAGTTTTGAACAATTAGACTGCTGTGAAGTACCTAGCTTTAGTTCTCTTGACACAACTGAAGTGTTACCAGTGCTAAAACAGGTTATAGTTTGTTAGGATAAAGCATGCACAAGCCGCTAATTAATTCCTAATATTTCACACATCCAGGGGAAAAAAAACTACACAAAATTCCATGACATCTTAAGCACAAAAGCATTTGCATGAAGTTATTCATTCCTAACCAACCACTTATTTGAGGAAGATGATGTCATTCAAGGATCAACCGTGTTTGGCTGATAGGAGCATGTTGTCAAGCAGAATATAATTCACAGGTCATGTGACTTCATTGTGGCTTTGCTCATTAATCTTGTAGTAGAAGTCTACATATGTTCCTAACTGCTCAATTCCCATGTGCCACCGGCTTACTTATTACACATAAAACATGCAGAAAGAAGAAAAAAAAAAAAATCTTCCATATACGCAACACAGGGGTCTCCTAAAGGCCAAACAGGGCACAAGTTTTCCACAATCCCAAATTGAAATAGAAAAAGTGATGTTAACAATGCAGATCTTGTTCAGAGAGGTGACTTAAGGGCATAGAAGGATGAGTTGTGCTTTTGGTATTTGTCTGACTCAATGATTAAAAAGCTCAATTTAGGTTACTGTAAGGATAAGATCAGGATTGTAAATGGGACAAAGCTTTCTTCAGCATCACATTACTTGCACTGAGTATCTGAAACACAATGGGATTGATTTACTGAAACTGGAGTGCGCAAAATCTGGTGCAGCTCTGCATAGGAACCAATCAGCTTCCAGTCTTTTTGAAAAAGCTTAGTTACAAGTTAGAAGCTGATTGGTTACCATGTACAGTGCATTGCAAAAGCATTCTCCCCCCCCTGGCCCTTTACCCATTTTGTAACATTACAGCCTTTAGTTCAATTTTTTAAATCTGAATTATATGTGATGGATCAGAACACAAATAGTCTTAGTTGGTAAAGTAAAATTAGAAAAATATATACATAAAAACAATTTTTCAGAAATAAAAAAAAATAATTGGCACATGCCCCCTTTGTTAAAAAGCTCTGGTGCAACCAATTACCTTCAGAAGTCACATTAGTGAAAAATGATGTCCACCTGTGTGCAAATTAAGTGTCACATGATCCGTCATTGCATATACACACACCTTTTTGAAAGGCCCCAGAGGCTGCAACACCTAAGCAAGAGGCACCACTAACCAAACACTGCCATGAAGACCAAGGAACTCTCCAAACAAGTAAGGGACAATGTTGTTGAGAAGTACAAGTCAAGGTTAGGTTATAAAAAAAATATCCAAATCTTCGATGATCCCTAGGAGCACCATCAAATCTATCATAACCAAATGTAAAGAACATGGCACAACAGCAAACCTGCCAAGAGACGGCCGCACACCAAAACTCACGGATCGGGCAAAGAGGGCATTAATCAGAGAGGCAGTACAGAGACCTAAGGCAACCCTGGAGGAGCTGCCGAGTTCCAGAGCAGAGACTGGAGTATCTGTACATAGGACGACAATAAGCCGTACGCTCCATAGAGTGGCCAGAAGAAAGCCATTACTTTCAGCAAAAAACAAAAATGACACGTTTTGAGTTTGCAAAAAGGCATGTAGGAGATTCACAAAATGTATGGAGGAAGGTGCTCTGGTCTTAGGAGACTAAAATTTTACTTTTTGGCCATCAAAGAAAAACACTATGTCTGGCACAAACCCAACACCATCACCCAAAGAACACCATCCACAGTGAAACATGGTGGTGGCAGAATAATGCTTTGGGGATGTTTTTCAGCAGTCAGGACTGGGAAACTGGTCAGAGTTGAGGGAAAGATGGATGGTGCTAAATACAGGGATATTCTTGAGCAAAACCTGTACCACTCTGTGTGTGATTTGAGGCTAGGATGGAGGTTCACCTTCCAGCAGGAATATGACCCCAAACACACTGCTAAAGCAACACTTGATTGGTTTAAGGGTAAATGTGTTGGAATGGCCTAGTCAAAGCACAGACCTCAATCCAATAGAAAATCTGTGGTCAGACTTAAAGATTGCTGTTCACAAGCGCTAACCATCCAACTTGAAGGAGCTGGAGCAGTTTTGCAAGGAGGAAAGGGCACAAATCCCAGTGGCAAGATGTGGCAAGCTCATAGAGACTTAGCCAAAGTGAATTGGAGCTGTGATAGCCACAAAAGGTGAAAATATTGACTTTAGGGGGGTGAATAGTTACGCACATTGACTGTGTTGTCCTATTTGTTTGCTTCCCAAAAAAAAAAAAAAAAAAAAAAACATCTTCAACGTTGTGGGCATACTCTGTAAATTAAATGATGCAAATCCTCAAACAATCCATGTTAATTCCAGATTTTGCATTCTCCAGTTTTCGTAAATCAACCCCAATGGCAACACACAAAGAAAAAAACACCCTGGGCTAAGTTTTTGACTGCCATGAAAAGCTAAAGCTTGCAATGTTTACCTGTACCCCTCGCCTCTTCCCTGTACTACAACCATGACTAAGGCCCATTTCACACTGGGGTGGTTTTCAGGCTGTACAGCGCTAAAAATAGCGCCTGTACACCGCCTGAAAAAAAAACGGCCCCATTCACTCCAGTGTGAAAGCGGCAGGCTTTCACACTGGAGAGGTGCCCTAGCAGGACGGTAAAAAAAAGTCCTGCTAGCAGCATCTTTGGAGCGGTGTATTCACCGCTCCTAACCATTGATTTCAATGGGACACCGCGGTAATGGCGGCGCTTTGCGGGGGATTTTAACCCTTTTTCGGCCGCTCGCAGGGGGTAAAACCGCACCGCGAGCGGCCGAATCCCGCGGCTAAAATGGCGGTAAAGCATCGCTAAATATAGCGCTGTTTTACCGTCGCCGCGGCTCCCGCCCCAGTGTGAACAGGCCTTACAGGTCCTTGGAAAATATGGATAATTCCTGTTAGAGGCCACAATTGGTTACCCAGTTACTAAAGTGCTACAGGAGGTTTTTATTAGCTACAGAGCAAGGGGGCACAATTATAGTCCCACCAGTAAAAAGACACCTAAGAGGATGGCCAGAGTGTGCTAGCATATCTTAAAAGCTTGCTATACATTATGCCTTCCTGCATTGTTCAGAAGAAACCAAAGCCTCACACAGCAGAAATTCAAGAAATGTGGTTATCAGCAATAAGCTTGGAATGCACATGGAATGTGCAGAGCTATTCAGATGGATTCTAACCACAGACAATAGACAGATAAAAAAAAATAAAAAAAAAATAAAACACACTATAAAAAATAAAAAGATACAGCTGTGAAAACATACCTACATATCAAGCAAATTTGTCTGTCTGTGGCTCTCTGTAGATACCAAAGTAACAGAATTTCAGTAACCAAATAGCCAAAGTTTTGATGGGATAATGAAAACAATTTCACCAATAATGTAGCGTAGGCCATGTAGTGGCCTGACTCCTTTTTAACTTGTATACATAAACAAAGAATTTAATCCTAACAAATTTATTGATATGTTTTTTTTGCAGTGTGTATGAGCCCTAATGGTTACTTTTGTAAAGTGACCACTTTTCACCCAGTGACTGTAGTTCTATTTTAAGATTTGTAATTTGCAATAAACCCTTTAGGCAGAAAGACAAAAAAAAAAAAAAAGTCAGCAAAAGCTAGAAGTAGAAACAAAAGCCTTAGATCAACAGATGACATCTTCACAGGAAACAGGAACCCTGGATAGAGACTTTCCTACATGTGTAAACACCTGGCAACATAAGACACGCTATACCTCATTTCCTGAGTGTAGCTCTCAGAACAACCCAAACTAGCCCAACTAAAACTCTACTATAGTAGTTTCTAAACGGTAGGACAGTTTAGATATTTAAATATAACCCATTAGCCTTCACGATGAGTCCTTGACACCTACTCTTTAAATAGCCATATTATCCATTAGGGGTTTCGAATATAAAATCGATGCATCGCTATTCAGCCTTACTCGATTCTGCATCAACACAGAGATCAGCTGAATCGAGATGTGTGCTGACGTCATTGTGGCTCCTCCCCCTTGTCACATTCATCTTAATGGCCGTGAAGAGCCACACTGTGTGCACATCTTGGTGGGGACATGGAGGGCCCGGGGTCAGAGCCAGAGCTGAAGGGTGGGTCGGCATGTCTGTGCAGCTGATGAATAGTAGCGACCAGGCATGTGGAGCATGAGGAGACCAGAGCCATCAGTACATTGGTCCCAGAAGTCTTGGTAGAGGACGATGCGGCAGAGCCAGGTGAGGGAGGCAAGGAAAGGCATGGCGTGGGAACAGCTGTTGCGGGCGCTGACACTTACCCTTCCTTCTCTGCCGGGAGATTGGCCATCAGATTTAAACCTAGGATGCAGAGTCGCCAGGCGATGGGCATGTCCCCGCATCAGTAGGAACAGTGGCCGCCCGGTCTGTCAGCTTACTCTGCTATGATTGGCTGTTTTGAGTCCTGGGCTGTGGAGGGCCACCGCGCTGGTGGCGGTTATCTGGATCCTGCTGGCTCTGATCAGGCGACAATGGCTGATGAGTGCACAATAAACCTTCTCCTGGTAGAAGATCTCTGCCCTGTCCTGGGAACATGCAGGTAACCACATCAGCCATTTTTTGGCAAAGTCTAATCTGGCTTTTCTATTCTTCAGGCTTATGAATAGTTTGCACCTTGTGGCGAACCCTCTGTATTTGCCATCGTGAAGTCTCCTCTTGATTGTAGACTTTGACAATGATATGTCAACCTCCTGGAGGGAGTGTCCTTTACTTGTATGTTGTGAATGTTTTTTTCTTTAGCATAGAGGATCCTGTGATCATCCATCACTGGTTATCTAGTCCTTTTTATGTTGCAGAGTTCACCCGTGTGTTGTTCTTTCCTCAGAATGTACATTACAATGGCATGTTCCACTTGCATGGACACCTTTGAATGCATGATGTAGGTTCACAGCAATAGATTCCAATAGCAAATTCCACATTTAGAATCAACTCCAGACCTTTTACCTGCCTAATTGATGATGAACAAAAGGAGTAGCCCACACCTGGCCATGAAACCGCTTATGATTCAATTGTCAAATTACTTTTGGTCCCTTGAAAAAAAAAAGGGGGGTTGGTTAGTCTTAAGAGCTGTAATTCCTAAACCCTTCCTCCAATTTGGATGTACATACCCTCAAATTAAACCTGAGAGTGCACTTTCAGCCCATATCCATTATAGAACTATAGCTTGAATATGTTTTGGTAAATACCTGAAAAAAAGCTAAAATGGTGCCTGCCCAAATATATATACCTAGCTGTATATGTCGTAAAATGGTTAAAGAAAAACTCAGTTCCAGTAGGAAACATAAGCAGATCTTAATGCGAGTGGTGTCACCTTAAACGAGCATTACTCGATGCTTGTTTAAAGTCCGATATTGGCTTGTGTAAATGGACAGCACTCAAGTCATGCACTCAAGTCATGCGTATAACATCGTGCTGGAGCTGAATGGTGCTTTAAGAGCAAAAGTCCTCAAATACTCAACTCCGCTCCAGCAGTGCAACAACTGAGAGCTCCCTTGCTGGCAACATCTTCTCCCCAACTTCCTCCAGGTGCGGGATCTTTGGCTGTCTTGACTGGCATGTGCACAGTAGTTAATTCATTCCAGAAAAATCTGGAATTGCACATTGAGCTGTGCAAATGTAGCTCCATGTATAAAAGATTGCAAGGGTAAATGGAAGAAAACTTTACTACTCAAGAGACAGATCATGGTCCTTCTTTGATAAAATACCTTCTTGCTTACAATTTTATTTTTAGTACTCTACCCAACCCTACTGAACTTTTACATGGTATTGGTGATCTAAGCACTGGAGTAACTCATTGTAATTGATATTTTGCACAATTTATTCCCATCAAAAGCGTAATATTGTATAAATGTCAGACTACACCAATCCTTTAATCCAGAGAAAGCAAACAACCCAAGACAGGTTAAATGGATAAATTTGTTTTTTACCTGTAATTTGTATGCCTACATTAAATTCTAGAGTGCCTACTGCATTTTGACAGTGGCAGCAGGCCTGTGGAAATGCAAAATCATGTTTCCATACACCGTTGTTCAGAGGAGACCTAACAGACTGTGAGCTTTGATATAAGGAGGCTAGGGAAATGGCCATAACAAGCAGCATGCTCATAACTTAACCAAATATATAAATAAAAAATTAAAAAAAAACGGTAAAATAGTGATGCCAGTGTGACCACTAGGGGAGTGGTTACACATGCCCTCTGTTGTCATTGGCCACTCACAACAGCATATTTTTCAACGCAATCGCAGCAATTAGGTCTGGAAAAATATATTAGAATCTTTGCGCAAAGGGATGAAAAACATTCTGATGATCAGCAGCTGAATACAGTGTTCCGGTGGATGAACAAAAAAACAAAACAAACTATGGCTAGCCTAAAAGGGTAAACCGACAGGCATAGAAAAAAAAAAAGGGTTGGGGTGATAGACTTTGAGAAAACATGCATTTTCTCAACCATAAGGATTGTATGCCTAAAAAGTAGCACAGAAGTACAAATCCAATGCATGTAGATGATGCCCAGGCTGGTGTTGCTTTAACTGTTAAATGTGGTTCTAAAGGCAAGATTGTTTTATCCTAATGGATTCCCTATATTAAAAGTAAAAAAAAAAAAAAAAAAAAAAATTATATATATAATGTCCCATTGCTTATATCGCCTCCTCTTCTCCCTAAGGCCCCTTTCACACTGGGGCGGTTTTCAAGCGGTACAGTGCTAAAAATAGCGCCTGTACACCGCCTGAAAAAACCAGCCCCATTCACTCCAGTGTGAAAGCCGGTGGGCTTTCGCACTGGAGCGGTGTGCTAGCATGACGGTAAAAAAAAGTCCTGCTAGCAGCATCTTTGGAGCGGTATAGGAGTGGTGTATTCACCGCTCCTACCCATTGATTGCAATGGGATACCGCGGTAATACCTTTTTCGGCCGCTCGCAGGGGTAAAACCACCCCGCGAGCGGCCGAATACCGCGGCTAAAATGACGGTAAAGCAGCGCTAAATATAGCGCTGCTTTACCGTCGCCACGGCTCCCGCCCCAGTGTGAAAGGGGCCTAAATACTTACCCGAGTCCCATCTTGATCCAGTGCTGAGCCATGCTGTGTGTATCAATACACACCCACAACCCGGCTTGGGAGCAAGCCCACAGGTAACCCCCCCCCCCTAGTAAGTGGCTTTACAATCACTTTAGAAATAAAACGGGTTAGAAACTCTGTATTGTACTGCTGTCCGACCTCTCTTGGAAGATTTTCTTCCCTTGGTTTTAATAATCATGACACCAGGACAAGAAATGAAGGAACAGGCTTACAGTGTGAGTGAGTGAGTGACACACTTAGAAAGTATGTTTTGTTTGTTAGAAACTGCAAGATAAATTACAATTCAACAAGCTGCAGATTTTCTACAGTGTACAACCAGGTGGTTGTTTCTGCATGGCACTGTGTGCATGGTGTGGAACACGCCCAGCTGAGGGAGCTACATGTGAGTAATGAGTTTAATTTGCACAGCTTTGGGAGTCGCACTAGAGGAAACATGGCCTAAGGCTAGAGTGCGACTTTGGTTTAACTTTACACTCTGGATCAAAGTTGCTGGTTTTCAAAGTCACATAGATGAGAACGGGTTCCATTGAAATCAATGGGCTGTGACTATGTTTCCAAAGTCGCATGACAAATTATACTTGTGGAAACGGATCCTTAGTCAACATTTCCACTATTGCGACCCCAAAGTTGCACGATTTAGAGTGTGACTGATGCGACAGTGCAGCTTTGATCCAGCTTTACACTCAAAGTCAAAGGATCAAGTCACATGAAAGCATTGCAGGTACCTTTTTTAAAGTCGCTGATTTTCAAAGTCGCATAGATGGGAACAGGTGCCATTGAAATCAATGGGCTGTGACTTGTCATGCAACTTTATGTGTCCAAAGTCGCATGACAAGTCGGACTATTAGTACAGGCAACCACACTAAGGCTCTGTTTCCATGATCATTGTAAACTGTGAGCCGAGACCCCAGAGCACTTCCAGCTACACTGACAGGTTCCCCCCAGTGTCCAGCTTCCTTCTTCTGTGCACAGCAATACTGTATATGTGCTGGGGCTCTTTATTTCTTCATTTTATCATGAATTAGGATGTACTATGAGAGAACACTGGGTGGGAACCTACAATTAGCTCCTCCTATGTTGTATATGCCCACGGGCTACACAGGACAGTGTCCCTCCCAGGAAGTGATGTCACTAGCTTTCAGCAACCACACCCACTGGCTGATTTTAGTCTCAAAGGGAAGTAGAATTAAAGTCATGTGTTGGCTCTGGATGCTACAAAATAAAAAGTAGAAAAACTGGGATTATTTCATTTTGAGACATAAGGCTGAACTAAGCTCACATTAATGATTGCAGGGGAGAATTTAAGTTTTAGGGTGGATTCCACTTTACAATACCACCAAAAGAAAGCTGCATTTGTGTTTAAAAAAAATAATTGTTTGGGTACAGTGTTGCATGACCGTGCAATTGTCATTTAAAGTGACAATGCTCAAAGCTGAAAATTGGCCTGGGCAGGAAGGGGGTAAAAGTGCCCAGTAGGCAAGTGGTTAAAAAAAGGTTCCCACCCTTCAAGAAAGTCCCAAATTTTAAAGTGGTCATCAGAACAGGAATAGAGGGAAAATCACGTAAATGAGACACTAGCTTTCCTCTCATTTTGGGATAGGAAGTGGAGGGAAATCTGCCCAATGGGACACATTAAAATAAAAAACAAAACAAACTGAAATTATAAAAACAAACAAAACACACTCCCTTACTCTATCCAAAATGGGGAAGAAAAAGAAAAAAAAAAAGTCTGCCTTTGGTTCTAATGTGTCTCATTACAAAGATGCACTGATACTTTATATTTGGCAATTATTGTGAATTTGTTTCTTTTTTGAAAAATGAATGCAATAAAAAAACAAAAACACAAAAACAAAACACATACTCAATTATCAAAAGCACGCTATGAAACTGTGCACTGTTTTTAAGAATCTTCAACACCAAAATGGGACAGAACATGGAATACACATAATAGCGAAATAGACACCACCTACCTCTGTAACATCCATGACTTTGATAGCTGCAAGTTGGCCTGTTTTGACATGGCGACCCTGAAAATTTTAGTAAGAGAAAAGATTAGTGCTGTATTCTTATAAAGCCAATGCATTTCTTATATAAAAAAAAATATACATATATATATAATTTTTATTTTTATTTTTTTATGCACAACCATAGTTAACTGCTAATACAGTATATTCCATGTAGACCAGAAAAACAAAAAACACAAACTGGGAAAATTACAGCCAAGTACTACAAAATATCTATTGATGTCTGCATGGGGTTGTATTACTTTAGTTACTCTTAGCAATTAAAATATAAAATTGAGAGTGCTCAAACATCAATTACTATGAAAGAGAGGAAGAAATAAACTAAAACTCTAGCCAAGTGTAAAATGCACAGCTGAAATACATATATGTAAACCGTTTTACTCACTCTTGTGATTTTACACATAACTTACTCACCTAACCTTTTCCAGCACTACATAAAATTGACCTATAGCCAAACGAACTTGACCACCCTGTTTTTTGCAATTAAAGAGGCGAACTAAAAATAAAATATAAAACTAGAAAATGTACTGAGCATTGGTGCAGACCCTCGCCACTGCCATACTGAATGGGAGTAGGGAAGGAAAAAAAAAAAAAAAAGGCATTATGGTTAGAATTGCACAGGTACTCAAACAAATGCTCCGATACCTGAAACTGATACCTTTGCAGTGTAATTTGAGCCCATACAAAATTAATTGGCTAAAATCACACTGCAATGAAATCATATGCGATTTGAACAGGAATTTGGTGTGATTCCTGTCTGAATGCAACACACCTCTTCAGGGAGGAGGGGGTGGGGGGGGGTGTTGTCCCTTGGCATCCCAGGTGTCTAAGGCCCCTTTCACACTGGGGCGGTTTTCAGGCGGTACAGCGCTAAAAAATACCGCCTGTACACCGCCTTTAAAAAATGGCCCCATTCACTCCAGTGTGAAAGCCGGCGGGCTTTCACACTGGAGCGGTGCGCTAGCAGGACGGTAAAAAAAAGCCCTGCTAGCAGCATCTTTGGAGCGGTGTATTCACCGCTCCTACCCATTGATTTCAATGGGACACCGCGGTAATACCACGGCGCTTTGCGGGGGATTTTAACCCTTTTTCGGCCGCTCGCGGGGGGTTAAACCGCCCCGCGATCGGCCGAATACCGTGGCTAAAATGACGGTAAAGCAGCGCTAAATATAGCGCTGCTTTACCGTCGCCGCAGCTCCCGCCCCAGTGTGAAAGGGGCCCAACTCCTTTCCATTTTATTTTTTTTTTTATTCTTTATTTACTGGTTTACAAGAAAACATATGCGCATGACATGACGCCATGATCAAGTTGTGCTACAGGCCGGTTAAGGCGGAGTTCCAGTCATTTAAAAGTCAGCAGCTACAAAAAGTGTAGCTGCTGACTTTTAATAGACACTCACCTGTACCATGGTCCAGCAATGCAGGTGTATGAAGCCCCACTCCTCTCCGCGGTGCCGGCATTCTGTGGGCGCCCGGCTGTGACTTGCAGCCGGGCGAGCCACACGCTGTGAATGGCTGGGCAATCTTCTGGGACCTGTGACGTGTCCCAGAAGATTGCAGGGAGGGAGGGGGGGGGGGGGGGGGGAGAGGTAGTGGGAGCTGGGTGCCTGTAAAAACAGTGTACACGCTCCTCCCCCCAAAAAATGACATGCCAAATGTGGCATGTCAGGGGGTCACCAGCACTTAAAGCAGAAGTTACATTTTTTTGGGTGGAAATCCGCTTTAGGTTTAAACACCGAAAATGAATATCTAAACAAAACCTTAAATAGCTCATCATACTGACTGAGAAACAAAATGGAGCCTAAAAGGCCAGCACATACAAAGAACAATGCATTAAGGTGAAAAGCCTTGAGGGTTCACAACCCCTTTAATAGTAATGCAGAAAGAAATAAATAAAAAATAAAGTTTCCGTGAACAATGTAGGGGTAGACTAGAACACATGTTCTTTCTGTAAGAGCTGCTATTGCAGATTTTTTCCCAAACTTTCTCTGGAGAGACCATTGTTAGCAGGACAGGACACAAGGATAAATCTTTAAAATGTAGCCCCAGACAGCAATAAAAACCTGACAGGGGCTCTAATCCATATATCTCTCTGCCTCCATCTCCGTCTCTTCAGCATTTGATGATGGTGGTGTCCCCTGCCACAGTTCCTTCCTCTGACCCCCCTAAAGACATTGATGTAGGCTGCAGCTCTGGCCAGAGAGACAAGTACAGTATAGAGTCTTCGGTTGCAGGGAGCTGCCCTGTTCAATTCTTTAGATACCCGTTAGGGTCCCTTTAATTTTACCTGGCCAATTACAGATGTGAGGGTTTATGAGTGCTCCACACTGCACCAAAGCTCTAAGGACTCTTTCACACTTTTCAAGTGCCTTTAATGTTGAAGAAAAATGCCTCCCTTTAAAATCAATGAATATAAAATGTGTGTCCACTGGGGCGGAATGCTTCCGTTGTGGTGAAAAAAAATCCTGCTTGCAGCATCTTTGGGGAGCAAAATAAAAATAAAAAAAAAACACACCAAAATGAAACTAAATGAAAGAGAACCGCCCCAAAAACGGCCCAGCTAATTGTTTTTGCTACAGTTTGAGTCACATGCCCTTTAAAAACCGCACTGCAAATACGCTGCAAAAACATTATTAAGGCATAGACATTTTACTGGCAGTTTTGAAAAGAAATAGTGTGAAAGCACCCCAACTGCTCCGTCCGGTAGTGGTTACAGAAGGCAGTCTCAATACCTTTACAATTGACTGACAGTAGGACACTAAAACACTAGAAAGACTCCAATGCTCCAGCACTGGCTGGTACAGAGTCTATGAGCCACTAGATATCGGAGTGTATAAGGCCCAATACCATCTGTTTGGATACACTTGTTAATATAGTTTAGCTTCTTACACAAAGCTCTGAAAGTGTGTATAGATACTACCAATGCCAGGAGCTGAATCTGTGGCCAACTGCCTCATGTCCATGACAGCCAACAAGGAGCACATCACCAAGTCAACCAAAGAAAGCACTTACTCTGTGTGCGTACCCTGGTTTCTTTCTAAACACCAAAAGACATGCTGGTAGGTTAATTGGCTCCTGATTAAATTGGCACTATTATGTGTATGGTGGATATAAAAAGTCTACACACCCCTGTTAAAATTCCAGGTTTCTGTGATGTAAAAAAAAAAAAATGACAAAGAAATAAGTTCAGAAGTTTTTCCATCTTTAATCTGACCTATAAACTGTACAATTCAGTTGAACAAACTGAAATCTTTTAGGTGGAGGGAAGTAAAAAAATAATATGGTTGCATATGTGTGCACACCCTTAAATACTTCCCGCCCGGCCTATAGCAGAATGATGGCCAGGCGGTGGTTCAGTTATCCTGACTGGGCGGCATATGAGGAGAACAGCGGATGGGGGCACGCATTGCGGCGACCGGTGGTGCGGTGTCAGTACACACCTCTACACCGATCTCAGGAAAGAGCCTCTGACTGAGTCCAATCACAGCTGATCACAATGTAAACAGGAAGAGCCGTTGATCGGCTTTTCCTCACTTGCGTCTGACAGACGTGAGTAGAGGAGAGCCGATCGGCTGCTCTCCTGACAGGGGGGTTTGTGCTAATCATTTATCAGAGCAGCCCCCCCTTGGATGCCCGCCCAGGACCACCAGAATGCCGCCAGGACCACAAGGGATTGCCACCACACTGGACCACCAGGGAAAACGTCAATCAGTGCCCAGGCATTAATTCTTTAACTTTTTGCTATAATAAATTTCCCCCAAAAATATAAAAAAATATATATATTTTATTTCTCAGTTTGGGCAGATATGTAAAAAAATAAAAAAATTGCAATAATCTACAAAATAGGGAAAAAATTTAAGGCAATTGTATACTTTTGTGTAATATATGTGTAATTATTTTACTAGTAATGGCGACGAGCTGCGATTTTTATCGGGACTGCGACATTACAATTTTGACATTCTTTGGACCATTGGCATTAATACAGCGATCAATGCTATAGAAAATGCATTAATTGTAAAAATGTCACTGGCCGTGAAGGGGTTAACACTAGGGGGCAATCAAGGGGTTAATGGGTTCCCTAGTTTGTGTTCTAACTGAAGGGGAGAGAGGACTGTGCAGAGGAGATGTCAGATCCATCTCTCTGTTCTCCCCTCTCAGAACCGGAAACTGTGTGCCCCCTAGTGGCCACAGGGCGAAGCGACGTTACATAACGTTGTTTCGCAGAGCCAGGCCATTCTGCCGCGGTACAACTGCGGCGGATGGTCGGCAAGTGCTTAAACTAATACTTTGTTGAAGCACCTTTTGATTTTATTACATCTTTTTGGGTAGGAGTCTACCAGCATGGAACATCTGGCAATGTTTGCCCACTCTTTGCAAAAACACACGAAATCTGTCAGATTACGAGGGCCCTCTTCAGCTCACCCCACAGATTTTCAAGTGGATTTAGGTCTAGGCCATTCCAAAACTTTAATCATCTTCTGGTGAAGCCATTTCTTTGTTGATTTGGATGTATGCTTTGGGTCGTTGATGAAGTTCCTCTTCATGTTCAGCTTTCTAGCAGAAGCCTGAAGGTTTTGTGCCAATATTGACTGGTATTTGGAACTGTTCATAATCCCCTCTACCTTGACTAAGGCCCCTGTTCCAGATGAAGAAAAACAGCCCCAAAGCATGATGCTGCCACCACCATGCTTCACTGTGGGTATGGTGTTCTTTTGGTGATGTGCAATGTTGTGTTTGCGCCAAACACATCTTTTGGAATTATGGCCAAAAAGTTCAACCTTGGTTTCATCAGACCAGAACACATTTTCCCACATGCTTTTGGGAGACTTCAGATGTGTTTTTGCAAAATTTAGCCAGGCTTGGATGTTTTCCTTTGTAAGAAAAGGCTTCCGTCTTGCCACTCTACCCCATAGCCCAGACATATGAAGAATACGGGAGATTGGTGTCACATGTATCCAACAGCCAGTACTGGCCAGATATTCCTGCAACTCCTTTAATGTTGCTGTAGGCCTCTTGGCAGCCTCCCTGACCAGTTTTCTTCTCGTCTTTTCATCAATTTTAGAGAGACATCCAGTTCTTGGTAATGTCACTGTTGTACCATATTTTCTACATTTGAGGACTGTCTTGATAACGCCTTGGAAATTCTTTTGTACCCTTCTCCCGACTGATACCTTCTAACAATGAAATCCCTCTGATGCTTTGGAAGCTCTCAACAGACCATGGCTTTTGCTGTAGGATGCGACTACGAAAATGTCAAGTAAGCCCTACTAGAACAGCTGAAATTTTATTTGGGGTTAATCAGAGGCACTTAAAAATGATGGCAGGTATGTACTGACTCCTATATGACATAAGTTAAAATGTGATTAATTCTGAACACGGCTACAACCCTAGTTTTAAGAGGGTGTGCACACCTATGCAACCACATTGTTTTTTTTTATTTTTACCCCCCCCCCCCCTAAAAAAGGTGGAAAAAGTTCTGAAATTATTTAGCTTTGTCTCATTTTTTTACATCACAGAAACCTGACATTGTAACAGGGGTGTGTAGACTTTTTATCCACTGTATAGGAGATGGGGACCTTCTTTGATTGTGAGCTCCATATGAATGAATACTATGAAAAGCGCTAAGTAAATTGAAGGCAATATATAAAAACTGATAAAGAAAAGAGTGAATTGCACTCCTTGTGTTTTTTAGATCTGCAAGCTCTCCAGCAATGTACAAGACACCACAGAGGCCAATCTACAACAAACCGAGAAAAATAAATAAAATCACTAAATACAATAGTCTAAAATGCTAAAAACATACTCCTGCTGTCTGAGTGGAAAAGACGAACAATGGACTCTGAAGCAATCTGGGAAAGAATTAGGAATTCTCATGGCTAGCCTTCATGTTTTCCTCTGTACACATAATGACAATCTGATGCTCTATGTCCACAGCTCTAAATAAATGTTTTCCCACTGGAAAAGTGGTTTTGGTTTTTAAAGCAGTCATGCGTGTTCTCCAGAGTTGAAGGCTGTGCCACGCAGGAGACCCAGCACAGAATAAGCCAAGTGCAATCCAGTGGGGACACTAGTTTCTAGGTGAGGGAAGAGCCGGGGCAGACCACAGCTGTGCTATTCTCAGTACACATGCTCACTACAGCCGGATGATCTCATCTACACATCTCCATTGTCAGCTTCCCATAGTATGGCTCAGCCCACAAAGCACAGATATGCAGCAAATGCAGCACACATCACCCATAAACTCCTTTAGTGGTCTCTCTAGTATGTCAGGATGATGCATTTAACCCATTAACACACCACCAGAATACAACACCAGCGCCATTTCAAAGACACAGATCAGTGCGATGGAATGGCAAATCACAGCAGTGTGAACCAGGGCTTAAAGTGTACGTTGCCTTAAATATTTTTCATTCTATGTGTGTGTTCACATGTGTATCTTATAAATCAGTCATGTTTATGTACTTCTTCAATCTGAAGTACCTGGTTGATCCTGCCAGTCACATTTCTTTCTTCTTCTAAAATTACCACGCAAAGCACAGAAGCGCATCTGTGTAAAGCCTTGTACACACGATCGGATTGTTGGCCAACAAAGCGTGAGACTTTTGTCTGCAGGGCGTGTGTCAGGAACTGGTCTTGCATACAAACGGTACACAAGAGTGCCACCCTTTGGGCACCTTCTGCTATTGTCGTGTTTGGTGAGCATTGATTCCGAGCATGTGTGTTTGTACTTTGGACTTGTGTGACGGACTTGTGTTAAATCTGACAACAGAATTTACAAGCCTGCCATCCAACATTTGTTGGCAGGAAATTGGACAATTGTCTGATGGAGCGTACTAACACATGGACACATAGGTTTTTATGAAGTTCAGTTTAGGAGCTTTAACAAAAATAAATGCCAAAAGCTCCAAAAATGCAAATTTAGGAGCTGTAATGTACATGAAGCCTACATGTGGACAGTTTGTATCCTTTGGCTGGCCACTCAGAGGACACTGTGCAGAGACACAGCATGCCTGTACTAGGTAGTTTGTTTAGCCACCACAACCCCGTTCCCAATCACAGCCTGCCTCCTGCACGCACCCCCTCCCAATCACAGCCTGCCTCCTGCACGCACCCCCTCCCAATCACAGCCTGCCTCCTGCACGCACCCCCTCCCAATCACAGCCTGCCTCCTGCACGCACCCCCTCCCAATCACAGCCTGCCTCCTGCACGCACCCCCTCCCAATCACAGCCTGCCTCCTGCACGCACCCCCTCCCAATCACAGCCTGCCTCCTGCACGCACCCCCTCCCAATCACAGCCTGCCTCCTGCACGCACCCCCTCCCAATCACAGCCTGCCTCCTGCACGCACCCCCTCCCAATCACAGCCTGCCTCCTGCACGCACCCCCTCCCAATCACAGCCTGCCTCCTGCACGCACCCCCTCCCAATCACAGCCTGCCTCCTGCACGCACCCCCTCCCAATCACAGCCTGCCTCCTGCACGCACCCCCTCCCAATCACAGCCTGCCTCCTGCACGCACCCCCTCCCAATCACAGCCTGCCTCCTGCACGCACCCCCTCCCAATCACAGCCTGCCTCCTGCACGCACCCCCTCCCAATCACAGCCTGCCTCCTGCACGCACCCCCTCCCAATCACAGCCTGCCTCCTGCACGCACCCCCTCCCAATCACAGCCTGCCTCCTGCACGCACCCCCTCCCAATCACAGCCTGCCTCCTGCACGCACCCCCTCCCAATCAAAGCCTGCCTCCTGCACGCACCCCCTCCCAATAACCCAGACTGCATCTTGTCTCAGACTGAACAGACTATGGAATACAACCCAATGTGTGTCTGCACAGTCACATTGACAGGACTTTTTAACCTTGTAAAAAAGGAGGCAAGAAAGATCATTTCTGAAACTAAGCAAAATCAGTTATGTTGCCTGTATAGTTGTAACTGGATTAGTGTTTATAACATTGTATGTTCACAACTACTAAAACCACTTGAAGACTGCCTAATACACATATATGTTGTGGCTTTCAGGTGGTATACCGGGAAGATGCCTGCAGCTAAAAAGGCATCATCCTGATATTGTTTTTTCGGGAAGCGATCAATTTTTCTTTTTTTTGTAAAAGCAATCCTAGCGGCCAATTAGCCGATGGATTGCTTTTACAGGTGGCGGGAGAAGCCAGCGAGAGAGGTCCCATACGCATACATAAAATCGGTGATCACACCACACATGTGCGATATTGCGACGAACATTAGAGCATGTGCAATAATTCTAGCACAAGACTATTAACTGGTAACCAGTAAATGCTTTTAAAACCACTCTTATGGAAATTTCTTTAACCACTTAAGGACAGAACCTCAGATTTGACGTTTACAAGCTAAAAAAAAACAAACATTTTTTGCTAGAAAATTACTTAGAAAAAATATATATGTTTGGGGGTTCCAACATCCTAGAGAATAAAATGGCAGTTGTTGCAATACTTTGTCACACCGTATTTGTGCAACGGTCTTACAAGCACACTTTTTTGGGAAAAAATACACTTTTTTTGACCAAAACGAAATATGCAACATGCCACGCTTCAAAATTGCGCCAGCTCGTGGAATAGCGACAAACCTTTACCCTTAAAAATCTCCATAGGCGACGTTTTAAAAAAATCTACAGGTTGCATTTTTTGAGTTACAGAGGAGGTTTAGGGCTAGAATTATTGCTCTCTCGCTACCGAACGTGGCGATACCTCACATGTGGGGTTTGGACACAGTTTTCATATGCTGCTCACGTATGCGTTGGCTTCTGAGCGTGAGCTCGGCAGGACAGGCGCGTTTAAAAAAAAATTTTTTTTTTTTTTTCCCTCATTTATTTTACCTTTTATTTTTACACTGTTCTTGTAAAAAAATAAAATAAAATTGCTGTCACTTTTATTCTTATTACAAGGAATGTAAACATCCTTTGTAATAGAAAAAAGCATGACAGGACCTCTTAAATATGAAATCTGGGGTCAAAAAGACCTCAGATCTCATATTTACACAAAAATGCAATAAAAAATAAAATAAAAAAATAGGGCTCTTTAAAGAGCTATGGGCGGAAGTGACGTTTTGACGTCGCTTCCGCCCTGCAATGGTATGGAGGCGGGTGGGGGCCATCTTCCCCTCACTTGTCTCCATACCATACCAAGAGGACCCGATCGCCTCTGCCATTACCGATGGCTCCGGCAAGCGGAGGAGGGCACTGGAGAGCATTGGGAGGGGGGCTCCTCTCCTGCCGCCAAAAGTGATCTCATGGTGAATCCGCCACAGAAACCACTTTTATCTGAAACCGGAGCAATCACTGAAGAAGTGGATACCGGGGTTATGGCAGCTAGCTGCTGCCGTAACAATGATATCCCTCTTCAAAATGCCAACGTATATCGGCTTGAGTCGGTCTGGAAGTGGCTAAATACTGTAGCCATTCCACAAGCATGTGTGTGTTTGTGTGCAATAAAATTAATCAAAGTGAATTTTGTCTGCGCATATATCGCATGACATGGGAAAAAAGTAAAAACCCACCATTTTATTCTCTAGGACTGCTGCTAAAAAAACGTATGCAATATTTGGGGGTTGAACTTATGTTTCCATCCAACCAGTCCTGAGATTTGCATAGCTCTGACTGACAAGGAAGGAAGAGGACCTGATCTTTCTATGCTGCAATTCAGTAAAGCCGGCCATAGATGATCAAAATTTGGCTGGATCGGCAGGGACTGCCTGAATTTTGATCCATGTATGGGGCAGGCTGGTTGTACACAGGGTAATCTATCAAGATTGATCAAAGATTTTAAGCATTCACTGCAACAGAAATTTCATTTTTGGTGAGATACAGCCTAAGGCCCCTTTCACACTGGGGCGTTTTTTTCAGGCGGTACAGCGCTAAAAATAGCGCCTGTACACCGCCTGAAAAAATCCGGCCCCATTCACTCCAGTGTGAAAGCCAGCGGGCTTTCACACTGGATCGGTGCGCTAGCAGGATGGTCAAAAAAGTCCTGCTAGCAGCATCTTTGGAGCGGTATATACACCGCTCCTACCCATTGATTTCAATGGGACACCGCGGTTATACCGCAGCAATAAGCAGCGCTAAACATAGCGCTGCTTTACCGTCGCCGTGGCTCCCGCCCCAGTGTGAAAGGGGCCTAAGGGGTAATTGCTTCTGATGAGAAAAGCTGCAGGGTCTGCATCTCATAGGAACACTGAAAGTGCACCCAGTGATTATAATGAACCAGACCCTCCCATTCATAATTCGTATTTAAAGCACATGGTCAAATCACATATTTCCAGCTGCAACGCAGATTGATCACCCAGAGGGGAATGCATGGAATTAAACAAAAGGGGAGAATAGCATAATTGCTCTTATTAACTATAAGCAAAGCAGAGACTAGCTTAGAAACCAGAGATCAAACCAAATAAAGCTGAAACTCATCTCCAACCATAAAACACAGCCGATTCTGCCATTTTATTTGGTGTGCACAGGTCCCTTTCAGCCAGCATTAAAAAAAAAAAAAAAAAAAAAAATAGAACCATACATTGGTACTTTTTTACGGTTCAGAAAAGATTCAAAAAGTAATGGATTCCTAAGAAGCCTCTAATAGAAGCCAGCATTTTTGGTCTCCTGGACTGCAAACCCGTTCAGGGGGGTGGTATTGCTCCAGAACTAATACATGGCTGATCGGCTACATAACATTTTCCCTCTGAGGTATGACTCTGGTATTTTGCTTCCTGACAGATTCCCTATACTATGATCTCACTAGAGTGATGAGGAACCCCCTTCGCTTATGTTCCTTAAGTGGTACAATCTGACTTGCATAGATGTCATAAAGGGGTTACAGCCTCTGAACGCTCAAAGTTCTAATGACATCATTGGAATTCCTGGGCAGAGTTTAATGCACAGGAGCCCCTGCATTTCAAGAATCACCACCATAAAAGGCTAGCACAGAAATTGGTGAGAAGTTACTGCTGGCACCATATGGGAAAACAAAATGAGAAACACTTCCCTCCTTTTCCTCTCCTGTAATGTGCTAAAATGTGAAAAGTTCCAGAGAACAGCGCTATTGTGGAACACCACTATTCTTCAGGAGCCCTACAATGCACGCCATGTTGACCCAGCCAAGTCTTTCTCCAAGCAACTGAAATGGTTAACCCACAAAAGTGAAGCTTTGTCAGCCTGTATGTGGACTGTAAGAGCAGAGCCATTCTCACAGAGCTGTTCTGAGGGTTGCATCCTCCTGGGAAACATCTGTGCCAAATTTTCAAGACAAGAGAACCAGATCTTTTACTTAAACAGCATATCGAGTCAGAGGAATTTCTGAATCATACAGCATGAACTGCATCATAGAACAATAGATGCAATCTCTCTTAATAAAGCCAAAACCTCTGTGTAGCTTATGTAGATCTTGTAATAGGAAGCCTTTCTCTACATGTAAAATAGACGGAGCGAATTAATGTAGTGTTGGCACATAGAATAGTACTTTTCTCTATAGAATATTAATAGTGATACATTTTACACATGGATGCCTTCCTGTTTAATACTTCCAGAGATAAATACTACCACTTACTACTAGTAAGCACCTTGATCCTGAAAGAACATAAGCTAGAACTCCAAGCACCATACAGGAGGTTAAATACAACATCAAGCACAACAATTTCTCTAAAAGCAACTAAGCCTTTACACACTTAAAATGCACAATTATACATAATAATGCTAAACTCCAGCCAGATGAGGAAAAAAAAAAAAAAAACCCAAAAAAACAGCTAAGCGTATTTAGTAAAGCCCCGTACACACAGGCCGAATGTCGGGAGACATGGACCGGTTAAATAAAAAACAGCAGAGTGTATGTCGGTCTGTCCGGCTTCTGTCAAACGAGCATGCTGGAAAACCAGCAGCCAACTGATTCCCGGTCAGCATTCTCAGCCAATATCAGAGAGCGCTGATCGGAGTGTTGTGGCGGGGGAACCGCCCCCATCAGAACAGTTCAGCAGGGGCAATTACAGTCCTAACATCGAATGGTTAGTACAGCGGTTTTGAGTGGTCAGTTTTCCTGTTGAACGAAAAAAAAAAAAGACTTGTTGTGTGTACCAGGCTTAAGTGGAAAACACAGTTAAACTCATCTTAACCCGTGGCTTTCCAAGAGTCAGTGTATAAGTCTTCCACTCATCTGTGATGGAATTCAGTAGAAGTTCCCTTGTCCTCTCCCTATGACAATGCATGCATGACATCGGCGAGATAGCCAGCAACCAGAATGAAGAGCTGTTTTTGTCGCAGCCAAAACCAGTGGGGTAGAAAATTGTGGAACCAGAATGAAGAGCTGTTTTTGTCGCAGCCAAAACCAGTGGGGTAGAAAATTGTGGAACCACAGAAATTTTGTTAATTTTTTTTAATAAAGTTGCAAAAAAAAAAAAACACAACACACATACACCTTTACACCAACACTAAACTATATACCTCAACCTCAGTCATTAAATGTAATATACTGTACATTTTTGGAGGGGTATACATACAAAAGTTCAGCTTAGCATAAAGCTTATTAAAAGAAGTATGGGGTTGTTTTTTTGCAGAATCAAACTTACCTAGGTGGATGCAGCATTGGACATGGAGCTGATCCAATCATGTGGGCGGATCCCAACTTCATTGTCGCGGCCTTGCCCAAGCTGGCTCTGTGACTTCAGCCCGCTCTCTGCTGAAAGCGGGTCACAGGAGTGCAGAACCAACTGCATTCCTGTGATCCATAGAAGTACAGCCAAACAAGCTTTGGCTGTACTTCTTTAAATATTTAGAAAATTAGGTTTCTATGGGTGCCAGCTGTGACACACAATATTTGCTAGGTCAACGTGTTTTTTTTTTTTGTTTTGTTTTTTAGAACATTGATACAAAATTGATGACATGATAATATGAGCCATTTTTGATTATTTTTCTACTAGTCTATGGGGTTTATTTACGAAAAGCAAATCCACTTTGCACTGCAAGTGCACTTGGAAGTGCAGTCACTGTAAATCCGAGGGGGACATGCAACGAAAATAAAAAAAAACAGCATTTTAGCTTCCACATGATTGGATGATAAAATCAGCAGAGCTTCCCCTCATTTCAGATCTACCCCTCAGATTTACAGAAACTGCACTTTCAAGTGCACTTGTGGTGCAAAGTGGACTTTCCTTTGGTAAATAACCCCCCATGGCTTGCTTAAGACTGGAGCAGACTGCTCACAGTAACCCATCAGCTTCTAACTTGAGCTTCTCAGTTTACCTTTGTTACAGCTTTCATCCGTTTCTAGGGTTGGAACATGTAACATGTTTCCACTCCTACAGCAGCTCCGCTACCTCTAGTGAGAGATAATTTGTGAATGGGAAACTACAAGTACTGACTTCTTTTGCGGCTGTCAGCTTGCAGTTCTCAATGAAGTACAATGGTGCTGTTGAGCGCTCTGGAAGTCATTGTGTATCTGCCTGCCCGTATGAGATACGAGCAGACAGATAAACTGACAAATCTGCATGGCACCCGTGATCTGCTGATCGTAGGTAAAATGCTTTACAGGCTCAAAGTAAAAAAAAATGTATTATAAAAACACTTTTTTTTTAACTTGCAAAGAGATATGCATTTATTATTTTTTTTAAAAGGTGAACTTATCCTTTAAGCATTTATTAAAAAATCTAGAAGCTGGTGGGCACCCCATGCATAACCGCCCAATTCTGGTTGCTCCAATCTTGGTAAATTCCCCTCTACAGATAGTTTATAATCACATATTAACAGAAGGCAGCCAGATTTAGTCATTACATATACAGCTTATGACAGCCTTAAAAGTAAATATGCTATTTGATGCCCACTCTGCTGTCTGCCAATGATCTGCATAAAACTGTATGCCGACTTCAATTTTGGCCAAGGCAGCCGTTATTTATATCACACAAATTGGCTCTGCTTTCTGCTTTGTATTGCTACACAATGGTTGTACTTTAGCGCTTCATCTTACATGCAAGTTTACGAGCCTGACAGCTCTTTAAGAAGAACGCACATGCTTTGAGGTAAACAGTCGGTAAGCATAGGCTGTGTGTCATCCTGCTGCCCTGGGCTACTGTGGCCATTTAGCGTGTTCAGGGCTATCAGAAACATAGAACACCCCCTAGACATTAGCAATGTCAGAGAATTTCATACTAGGGAATGTAGATTGCAGAAAGCAATGAATGTACAAAATGTGTGGACCCAAGTTTTCCCACCCACTGCCTGACACTAGCACAACAAAATAAAATCTTTACGACTGACATTACACCGATACATTGTTTAAATAAAAAATAAAAAAAGAAATCACATAGAAGTACAGTATTTACTGTGACATGAAAAATAAAAATACATCATGTGCTATTTTCTTTTTTTTTAATTCAGTACTTTTTTTATTTTAATTCTTTTCTTAACAATACAAGTTATACATTTAAGCATACATTTCATCCCAGATACATAAACTTCTAGCATTCATCTGCCACACCAGCCACCCACTGGAGATATTGAAAGAACCTCTGTCTTGGAATCCTAAATTCCTCAGATATTTGCGCAAATGATTTTATATTATCATTCCAAAACAGTTGTTCCACAAATCTCAGCCCCTGAGTTTGCCAAAACCCAAATCCCTCCAATCTCTGTACTTCCTCATAATTTGCGTTATTCCATATTGGTGTATAGGAGGTATAGCCAGCAATACTAGTAATCTTTTTTATTGCTAGCCATACCTTATTAAATAGTCCGCCTGTTATGAATTTCTTATCTTTTTGAAAAGTTTTTGTCTCTAGTAGGGACATCAATGAGTATCCTTTACCCAGTGGGAGTAATAATGCTTGTATCGGATCATTCTCATCTACTGCTGTCCAGCCATAGAAATGCTGGGTTTGTGAGGCCAAAAAATAATTTTTTGGATGTGGAATAGCGAGTCCCCCCTCATCTTTGGCCAGCATTAAAGTTGTTAGTTTAATACGTGCATATTTTTTCTTCCAGATAAGTTCGCGAAAAAGCGATTCTATCCTTTTAAACCAAAATGCAGCTATCCACATCGGGCAGTTGTGAAAAATATATAATAATTGTGGGGCCCAGATCATCTTTATAAGATTTGCCCTTCCAATCACGGTTAATGGAAGTTTGCACCAGGTCTGACATTTATCTTTGAGCCTAGTCAATAATGGTCTAAGGTTAAGGTCAATATAATCCCCCACTTTCCGTGTTACCTCAATCCCTAAGTACCTAATTCTGTGTTTTATTTGAATTTGTTTAGCACAGTCTGGTAAAGAAGTGTTTACATTATGTAGCGGCATTAACACCGATTTCTCCCAGTTGATGCGAAACCCAGAGAGCTGTCCAAATGTAGATACAAGATTCATGAGTTCCTCTAAGGATTTTGTGGGGTCACTAAGGAAAATTAAGGCACCATCTGCATACAAAGCGATTTTATCCTCTCTTCCTGCACGTTGGAATCCCTCTATCCCCGCAGACTGTCTGACTGCAGCGGCCAGTGGTTCCACTGCCAATGCAAACAGCAAGGGGGACAGAGGGCAACCCTGTCTAGTCCCCCGGGACAACGGGAAAGCTGGTGACATAGTGCCATTGATCCTCAACTTTGCCCTGGGGTCTTTATATAGTATTTTTAGCCAGGTTATAAAGCCTGGGCCTATGCCAAAGGCAATCAGTACCATCCATAGATATTCCCATTCTACCATGTCAAAAGCCTTCTGAGCATCCAATGACAGGATGGCACCAGCTCCCCCGTTATCCATTGGTAATTGTAGATTCAGAAAGAGCCTACGAATGTTTGTGGCTGCTGATCTGGAGGGGATGAAGCCTGTTTGATCCCTATGGATCAGAGTATCAATGTATCTAGACAATCTATTTGCTAGGACCTTGGCTAGTATTTTAACATCAGATGTAAGGAGAGATATTGGCCGATAAGAGCCAGGCTTTAGTGGGTCTTTATCCGGTTTTAATATTATAATTATTATTGTTTCCATCATTGATTTAGGGAGTTCCCGTGTGATATATGCTGCATTCAGTACTTCAAGAAGTTCTGGGATCAAGATCTGACCGTATATTTTATATATCTCCACGGGGAGTCCATCCATCCCTGGAGATTTATTGTTTTGAATTTGTCCCACTGCTTCCTCCAACTCTACCATAGTTATAGGGGTATCCAAGGATTCTCTTTCCATTGAATTCAATTTGGGCATAGTTAACTTGTCTAGGAATTGTTCAGTCTTTTCCTTTACATTTAGGATTTCCGATTCATACAACCGTGAATAGAAATCTACAAATATCTTTTGGATACCCTCTGTATCATACTTTACTATCCCCTTTTCGTCTTCAATGGCAATGTGCTATTTTCTAATCGAAGAAACTCTCCAACACTTTGCATATCGCCCCACAACCAGTAATAACATATTTAGTGTACCATTCATGGTTCCACATTTTTCGTCCAGCTAAAATGCATGAGTATAAGCTGCAGATAAAACATATGGAGAGATGTGTGTATAAGTGTTCATGGTTTTGACCAGTGTTAAAGATAAATTTGTAAGTAGAAGACAAAACTATTGTTTTTTTAGAGATTGGCTAGTGGTGGGGGATTTAGAACCACCAGAAATAAAAAAAGGAGGGTTACATTTTGAGTTTCCACCAAAACAGGGACAGAGCGTGTGTAATGCGCCCCCTTTGACACAGGCGGACCAATCAGGTCCGCCTGTCAGTTTTTCAGGCAGACCCTCCATTGCCCTCTATGGAGCAGCGGATGTATACAGACCCACTGATATCTGATCCGCTACAAAGATGAATGGGGATCTGTTCCCCTTTCAGTTTAGCGGATCGGACGGCAGTCGGGTGTAAAACGGACAATCTGTCCACCCATATAGATGAGAGCGGGCTGTGTCTGCCCCCGCTCTACACAAGTGGAGGAGACTAGACATGGTCCAACCATCCGACCGGCTAAGCAGGGATCATAAGACAGATCCTCTACTGAGCAAGCGGATCACAGCCAGAGTTCGCCCCGTGTGGAAGGGGCCTAAGCAAGGAATTCCCCCACATTGGGAGGATATCCACTCATTTCTTGTTCAGTCTACATCAGCCTCTCAACCTTTTCAACACAGAGGAACCCTTGAAAAAGTTCTACGGTCTTGAGGATTCCCTGCTAAAAATTAGAAATCTACAACTCATGATACATTAATGTAATGGTCAGTGAGAGGAATGGTCCTTACACTTGTGGTCATTGGGAAGAATTACCTCCTTACAGATAGCTAAAAACATCAATGGTGTCAGTGGGAACTTATCTGAGGGGCAGAAATTGCCCAATGCTGAAGGAACCCTAGCAACCTCTGGAGGAACCCTGGTTGAGAATTACTGGTCTACATGCTAAGAAGTGAAGGGAAATCTCCCCAATAAGACACTATAGTTGAACTCCAGGCAGAACTATCAGTTTTAAAAAAAATCCTTTCTTGCCCTAAATACAATTTTTCTTTTTTAACCCGCTTTTCCACACACTTCTCTGTGTATATTATCAGCAGACTGTCAACTTTCTTGTGGAAGTGATTTGGGTAGCTATAAACCTGCCTTATCACTTCCACATGCACAGGAACAAACTGTCCCTGCTTTCAGCAAATATTTAACAATTGGGGGTTTTAACTGACCTTTAGGCCTAAAAAATGTGCACACACACAAAATTAGCTCTAGCACTGAAAGAGTTAAACAGTTTTCCCACCACTCAGAAATCTAAGCTGGACTGATTCTGAAAAAAGGGCTCCCTCACATTCAGTACCATCTTCCAAGACCTGTGCCCACTATAGAGGCCATTGCCCAGCCACCAGTAACTTTCCATCTGTAGTTTATATCTCAGTAAGTAGTAATGTAATTACCGGTAGTAGTGGTTCACCAAAATGAAAATTATGGACCAAAACCGAAAATTCAGGATGCACTTAGCCAAAAACCGAAAAATATTTTTTTTAACATACATAAAAAATTGTATTATATTAGACTTTTTAATTAACATAAATTTTTAATAAATATTTATTTTCGGCCATTATCAGCACTTTTTTTTTAAAAATCAGCAAAAGCCGGTAACCCCATTTTCGGTGGCCAATAGATCAGTATATCTGTAGCAATTAGGTCAACATTTACTGTAGTGCAAAGACCCATGCGTCTCAGACTCCTGGTGTGATTGGCCCCTCACCGTTTTGAAGACAAATCCGCCCCTGCAATCCCGCTGACATTGCGCCCATGTAACTACAGCTCTTATGGCAGAATGAGATTGTGGTGCCACATAGTGAGCAGATGTAACAAATCCTACTCCATTATACCACCTCCTGGTGCCTGGCCATTGCTGCTTTTTATGAATGGAAGCGATGGCAACCCAACTTTTTATAGTGTATTTATCTGATAGAGGGTGAAAGCAATTCTAAAAGTAAACTTTGTTTTTTTTTAAATAACAAACATGTTATGTTATACTTACCTGTTCTGTGCAATAGTTTTGCACAGAGCAGCGCCAATCCTTCTCTGCCGACACTCCTGGCTCCTCCCCCAGCTGAGTGCCCCCATAGCAAGCCGCTCGCTATGGGGGCACTTGTGTGTGCTCGCCCCCAAGCTGCACTGAGAGAGCGAGAGTCTCTGCTCTAATGCATATCAATGGATCGATATTGGGCTCAGGTAAGTATTAAGAGGCAGACCTGCTTGCAGCAGGATTTTTACTTTAAAGCGTTACAGTAATATCAATCTGTATATAAAAGTAAAACATGCTTGTTCTACTCACTGTGAAACCTAAGGAGTTTATCCTCTGCATTGGGTAAAAAGGCTGAGTACCATCCAAAGGGGAACTTCCACTTTAAGGTATCCTGACCCAGTCATGCCACATTTGGCATGTAATTTTGGGGGTGGGGGGGGTGTCTAGTTTTGGTAGGTTCCCAGCTCCCACTTCCGCCCACGCTGCCTAGGTGACTTCCCTTTCTGCGATCTTCTGGGACACTCCTGGCCATTCATGACGTGCAGCGTGACTCGCACATGCGCAGTGCGCACCCGGGTGTGAAGCTGCCCACAGTAGTAATGCTTGTGCCGTGGACAGGTGGGGGATAGAACGGAGGCTTCGGGCGTCTGCATCGCTGGACAGTGGGACAGGCGAGTGTGTTTATTAAAAGCCAGTCTGTAGCTGTTGACTTAATAAACATGGGTCCAGCTTGAACTCTGCTTTAATGCAGAGAATGCATTTAAGTGGATGTAAACGCACTCTCATGCTTTCTAAACTACTGCCATAGTACTTATCTATAAGGATATACATGCCTCCTGCATGTATCCTTACCTGTCAAATGTCTCCCCTCTGTCTGTTATGAGACCCGAAAAACTGCAGATTCTGTGGGTGGGTCTGTTATCTGGAGCTCGGTGGGTCGTGATGTCAGTAGACTCCCCGCCCACCTCTACGCTCCTGGTCAACATGCATTTTCTCGTGTTTATTTCTTACACTGAACTTCTGCCATGATCATCAACATCCAGTTAAAACCCAGAAAAATCACCACATGACTTCAGCCTGCCCAATCATCCCGAGGTGTGGAGCAGCCAACCCTGGGAGAGCTGGAGAAGAAAGGAGGAGGGGATCTGAAGTGCACAGAATGTCTCTCAGGCTCCTGCATGAGATATGCAAATCACCTGCCACTCACAGCAAGGGGGAGAAATGGACTCCTATTTCCCTGTCTGACCATTTTGATCTCACTGAAAAAAAAAAAAC